>JAKWJA010001241.1:0-143402 GCA_027704765.1 Solanum habrochaites
GTTCCGCTATTATCCTACAAAAATTGTGTTGCTGCAATGCAAGCCCCATCTATGGCTTAGTCGAACGCATGGTCCGACGATGTTGGACATGGCATATGATCATCGCCCTTGGATTGCACACACAAATGGACCATGTCAGGCGTGGCATGTCATCATCTCCCTTAGACTTCACACACAGATGGACGATCTCGGGAGTGGCATGTCATCACAGCCTTTAGAAATCACACACGGTATGACGACGTTCGGTTATGGAGTAATCATCGCCTGGGACCAGCCACATTGGTCAAACTCATCCGGAAAGGCTTGCCATCAAGAATAGGATAGCACGCACGATCAGACAATGTCGGGTGTGGCATGTTATCATAGCCCTTGTATAGCACCCACAATAGGTCAACCTCGGAACATGCGCACTACGCCACATCATCATCTCGGGGAGGAAGGCTTTCATCAGCGCCTTGAGCTAGTACACATTGTCAGACAACGTCATGCGTGGCATACCATCATTGACTTTGCACATCATAGACGGTTGGATGACGGGCGTGGAATGCAGACACATATGGACGATGTCGGGAGTGGCATGCCATCATTGCTCTTTGAAAGCACACACGATCAAATGAAGTTAAGATTGGCATGCCTATGTAGCCCGTTGACAAGACATACGATCGGACGACGTCGAGCGTGGCATGCAATTATAGCCCTAGGAAATCACAAACAATTGGAGGACTTCAAGCGTGGTTGTTCATCATAGACCTTTGATGGCACACACGTACGAACGACGTCGGGCATGGCATGCAATCATCGCCCTTGTACTACACAAACGGACGACGTCAGGTGCCCTTGGAAAATACACACAGTTGGACAACATCAGGCGTGTCATGCCATCATAGTCCCTGGACAACACAAACGGTAGGACGATGTCAGGCGTGGCATTCCATCATGGCCCTTAGAAAACTCACACGGTCGGACGACCTCGGGTGTGGCATGCTCACTTAGCCAATTGACATCACACACTACCGGACAACGTAGGGCGTGGTATGCCATCATAGCCCTTGGACAGCACACACAATCGTACGACGTCGGACGTGGCATGCCAACATCACTCTTGTACTTTACAAACGAATGAACGATGTTGGGGGTGGCATTCTATTATCGCCCTCGTAGAGTTCAAATGGTTGGAAAACGTCGGGTGTGGCATTCCATCATCGCCTTTGGACAACACAGACGATCGAAAGAAGTCCTACGTGGTATGCCTGCATTGCCCTTGGATAACACACACGGTTGGACAACGTTGAGCGTTGCTAACCATCATAACCTTTAGACAACGCACACGGGTGAAAGACATTGGCCAAGGCATGTCTTCATAGCCCTTGGATAGCACACAAGGTCGGTCGACATCGGACGTGGAATGCAATCATCTCCCATGGACTGCACACACAAATGGAAAATGTCGATCCTTTCATTCCATCTTCCCTTTTTGAAAGCGTACATGATCAGATGATTTCACGCGTGGCATGCCATCATCTCAATTGCACTACACACACGGTCGGACGACGTTGGGCGTGGAAAGATAGAGTATCCCTTGCATGGCACACAGTCGAATGATGTCGAGCACGACATGCCATCATCTCCCTTGGACTACACACACAGTCGGACAACGTCGGGAGTAGCATGCCATCATAGCCTTTGGAAAACACATGGTCAGACAAAATAGAGCGTGACTTGACATTATGGCCCTTGGATCGAACACACTGTAGACGATGTCGGACGTGGCTTGCCATCTTCGCCCTTGGAATGCAAACACATATGGACGATGTCGGGCGTGGCATGCCATCATTACTCTTGGAAAGCAGACACGATCAAACGAAGTCAAGATTGGCATGCCCATGTATCCCTTGGAAACCACACACTGTCGGACAACATCGGGCGTGGCATGCCATAATAGCCTTTGGATAACACACACGGTTGGAAGACGTTGGGCGTGGCATGTCATCATAGCTCTAGAACAACACACACAGTCGGATAAAATCGAGCGTGGCACGCCATCAGGACGTAGAAAGCCAACACGTTGAATGAGGTGGGCGTAGCATGTCTCTAGACCTTAGAGAGAATAGAAGTCAGTCGACTACGGACGTGGATGCATATCGCCTTTGTACGGCAACTCCAAATGGAAAATGTTGGAGACGGCAATCCAGCATCACCTTTGGAACAAACATGGTTAAGACGATCCGGGATTTGTGGCATGCCATCATCGCCCTTGGATACACACACGATCAGATGATGCGGGCTGATGGAATGCCAGAGTAGCCTTGGATAGCACAATGGTTCGAAGAGGGCGGGCGTGGCAGCCATTAACCGGCCCTAGGACTTCAAAGAAGTCGGACGAAGTAGGGAAGTAGTAGAACTTCCATAAAGCCTGGAAAACATTTATGGCGTCACGTCGCGCACCAAATGAGTGTCACTTTCCGTATGGACCTTGGAGCGAATGCACGGTTGGACAATGTTGGATGTGGCATGCCATCATCGCCCTTGGAATGCACACACATACGGACAAGGTGGGCGGGCATGCATCATCACCTGAAACCACAAAAATAATGAGACATTGGGAGTTGGCATGCCATTATCGCCATTAGAAATGCACTATGGTCGGATGAGGCAGGCGTGGAATACGAGGTAGCCCTTCGACAACGCAACAGCTAGAACTACATTAGGCGTGGCATGACATCATCACCTTAGACTGCACACAAAGTCTCATGACATCGCGGCGTAGATGCCAATGATAGCCCTTCAAAAAAAAACAACGGTGGACGACAGTAGGGGTGCCGTTGCCATATGTCCTTGGCACATCACACACGGGTTTAGGACACGTCGAGCGTCGAATGCAACATAGACCTTAGAAATGTAATTGACGTGGAACCATTCGACCTGGCATGCCCATGTCGCCTATCGCGGACAACACACACTGTTGAACGAAATCATGTTGTGGCATGCCATCATTGCCATAGACACCACACACGGTGGGACTATGTAGGGGCGTAGTTTGAAATGCCATCATTGCTCTTGGAATGAACACATGATTGAAAGAAGTCAAGATTGGCAAGCCCATGTAGCCCTTGGATATTACACACGGTCTGACGACGTCGAGCGTGGCATGACATCATCTCCCTTGGACTACACACAGTCGGACGACGTAGGGCGTAGCATGACATCATAGAGCTTGAAAAACACATATGGTCAAACGACAGAGGGCGTGGCTTGCCATTATGGACCTTAGATCGCACGCATGGTCCGATGATGTTGGACATGGCATATCATCATCGCCCTTGGATTGCACACACAAATGGACCATGTCGGGCGTGGCATGCCATCATCGCCCTTGGACTTCACACACAGATGGACGATCTCGGGCGTGGCATGTCATCATAGCCTTTAGAAATCACACACGGTATGACGACGTCGGGTATGGCATGTCATCATCGCCCTTGGACAGCACATATGGTCAAACGTCATCCGGCATGGCATGCCATCATCGCCTATGGATAGCACACACGATCAGACGATGTCGGGTGTGGCATGTCATCATAGCCCTTGTATAGCACCCACAATAGGTTGACCTCGGACATGGCATGACATCATCATTGTCGGGGAAGGCATTCCATCATCGCCCTTGGATAGTACACATTGTCAGACAACGTCAGGCGTGGCATACCATCAATGACTTTGGACATCATAGACGGTTGGATGACGGGCCTGGCATGCCATAATAGCCTTGGACAACACATAAGGTTGAATGACATTAAGACTCGAATGTCATCATAGACCTTGGATAGCACACACGATTGAATGATGTTAAGCGTGGAATGTCATCATAGCCCTTTGATAGGAAAGACAGTCAGTCGATCTCAGATGTGGCATGCCATCATTGCCCTTGGACTGCACATACAAATGGACAATCAAACAACATCCGACATGGCATGCCATCATCGCCTTTGGATAGCACACATTCTCGGACAATGTCGGGCGTGGCATGTCATCATAACCCTTGTATAGCACAAACAATATGTTGACCTTGGACGTGGCATGCCGTCATCGCCCTTGGACTGCACACATGAATGAACAATGTCGGGGGTGGCATTCCATCATCGCCCTTGGACAATACACATGGTAAGACAACGTGAGGTGTGGCATACCATCATTGGCTTTGAACATCATAGACGGTTGGACGACGTCACGCGTGGCATGCAATAATAGCCCTTGGAGAGCACACACAATAAGTCAACCTCAGACGTGTCATGCCATCATCGCCTTTGGACTGCAGACATAGTAGGGCGTTGCATGCCATCATCGCCTTTGGAAAGTACACACAGTAAAACGACGTCGGGCGTGAATACCATTATCGCCCTTGGACTACAAACACGGTCAGATGATGTCGGGCGTAGAAAGCCAGAGTAGCCCTTGGATAGCACACATGGTTGGACGATGATGTAATGCCATTCCATTATCTCCCTTGAACTGCACATACAGAAGGACGATGTTAGGCAATGCATACAATCATGGTAATTAACTACACACACGATCGGGCGACGTCAGGTGTGGCATGCCATCATGGCCCTAGGACAGTACAAATGATCGGACAATGTTGGGCGTTGCATGCCATCATAGACCTTGGACAACATTCACAATCGGACAACGTCGGGCGTGGCATGCCATCATATCCTTTGGACAGCACACACAATCAGACGAAATTTGGCGTGGCATGCATTATCCACTTGGACAGCCACACACGAGGGCGGTTCCCTTCGGGGATGATGAGTCCGGCGTTACATGCCTGAACGTAAGTACTTCAAAAAGCACCACACGCAAGACGAGGAGACACGGACGTGACATTCCATTCAAAGTCCTTGGGACAAAACAAACGTTGAACGACAATCAGCGTGGAATGCCATCATGGCACTTGGACATGACACACAGGTCGGACAACGTCGGGTGTATGTATAATGTCATCATGGTCCTTGGGAATGCACAACTGGTCGCGGACAAACATAGTGTGTGGCATTGTCCTATGTCCCTTAGATAGTACACAAGACCGGGACAATGTAGGCCTGGCATGCCACCATTAGCCCTTGACAACAAACGATCGTACGGGACATCGGGTGTTTCTGCCATCAGAGGCCAATTGGTAGCACAAACGATTAGAATAAGGGCGTTCCTATATGGTCCATGTATAGACATACGGTCATACGTTGTTGGGCATAGGCATTAAATAATTAGCCTTTCGAAGTACACACGGTCGCAATTGAAGTTGGCGTGAAATGCCTGCGTTAGCCCTTGGGAAGACCAACGGTCAGACCAGTCAGGGCGTGGAAATGCCATCAGGACCTTGGAAGCACACACGGTTTGAAATGATGGTGTTAAGTGGGGGACATGTATATAGTCCTTGGATAGGCAACATTTTAAGTCGACCTTGGACGTGGCAATAACTAACTCGTTGGAATGCAACAAACATGGACGAGGTCGGGCGAGCATGATATCATCGCCTTGAAAGCACGCCCGGGCCAATAAACATGGGGTTGTGAGGATGTCATCATCACCCTTGGACTGCAACACACGATCGAACGACAGTCTAGCAGAGCATGCCCATGTTATCGTTCGAAGCACACATGGTTTTTAGGACAACGATTATGTGGGCATGCCATCATGGCCATGAGAAAAGAAGTATGGTTTGACGACGTTAGGGCGTGGAAGGAATGTCATTATAGACTTGGATAGCACACACGATCGCGCGACCTTTGCGTATAGGATGCCATACAGCGCCTTTGACAGGCACAACAATCGGAGGATTATCGGATGTGGCATGCCACCATGCCCTTGGACATTGAACACGGTCTAACAACGTTGGATGTGGTCATGCCATTAGCACCCTGGGACTGCACACACGGTCAAGCAAGGTTTAGTGGGGGCTACATCATAGCCCTTCGGACAACACACACGGTTTGGACGATTGTCGGGCTGGCCTGACATCATTAGCCTGGGACAACACAACATGGTCGCGACGAAAGTCAGGCGTGATACAATCAAAGTCATTGGGAATCACAAACGGTCGAAAAGACATCGGGCGTGGCATGCAATCATGGAACTTGCGACAGGTACAACAATCGGACAACGTGGGGTGTGGCATGCCTTTCTTGACCATATACTTCACACACAGATGGACGATGTTGGGCATGGCATGCTATCATTTCCATTGGGAAGCACACACAATTGGACGACGTCGAGCGTGGAATGTCATCATGTCTCTTGGAAATCACACATGGTCGAATGACGTCGGCCGTGGCATGCCATCATAGTCCTTAGACAACACAAACGGTTGGACGACGTTAGGCGTGGCATTTTATCATAGCCCCTGAAAAACACACACGATCTATTAACGTCGGGCGTGGCATGTATCATTGCCCTTGGACTACACATAGAGATGAATGATGTCAAGCGTGGCATGACATCATCACCTTTGGAAGGCATACAGGGTCGGGTTTTTTATGACATCATCTCTCTTGTACTACACACATGAATGAACGATGTCAGGCGTGGCATTTCATCATCGCCCATGGACAGTACACATGATCGTGCAAAGTCGGGCGTGGCATGCCATCATCTCCCTTGGAAAGCATACACGGTCGGACAACATCGTGATTGGCATGCCTTAAAAGACCTTGGACAACACTCACAGTTGAATGACGTTGGGCGTGGCATATCATCATAGAGTAGGAAAGCACACACGGTCAATCATAGCCCTTTGACTACACACAGACGGTTGATGCAAGGCATGACATGCCATCATCACCTTTGGAAAGCACACACAGTTGGACGACGTCAGGCGTGGGATGCCATCATAGCCCTAGGACATCACACACAGTAAGATGCTATCTAGTGTGGCATGCTATTATCTCCCTTGGACTGCACACACGGTCGAATGATGTTAGGCGTGGCATGCCATCATGGTACATAACTACACACAGGGTCGGAGGACGTCGGGCGTGGCATTCCTTCATGGCCCTTGGATAATAAACAGGATCTGAAGACATTGGGCATGGCATGTCATCACATCCCTTGGACAACACAGATGGTCTGACGACGTTGGGTGTGTCCTGCCATCATAGCCCTTGGACAACAAACACGATCAGAAGACGTCGGGAGTGGCATGCAGTGTAGCCCTTGCACAGAACACACAGTCAGACGATGTCAGGTGTGGCATGCCATCATGGCCCTAGGAAAGTACAAAGGATCGAACAACGTTGGGTGTTGCATGCCATCATAGACCTTGGACAGCACTCAAAAATGGACAACGTCGGGCGTGGCATGCCATCATAGCCCTTGGACAGCACACACAATCGGACGAAATTGGGCGTGGCATGCCATTATCTCCCTTGGACAGCACACAGGTCGGATGAAGTCAGGCGTTGCATGCCTGCGTAGTACTTCAAAAGCACACACGCGAGGACGACAGCGGGCGTGACATTCCATCAAAGTCCTTGGACAGCACAAATGGTTGAACGACATCGGGCGTGGAATGCCATCATGGCACTTGGACAGGACACACAGTCGGACAATGTCGGGTGTGGCATGTCATCATGGTCCTTGGACTGCACACATGGCCGGACAACATCGGGCGTGGCATGCCACCGTATCCCTTGGACAACACACACGATCGGACGACATCGGGTGTTTCCTGCCATCAAAGCCCTTGGATAGCACAAACGATAGAACGTGGCTTCCTATTATGGTCCTTGTATAGCACATACGGTCGTACGATGTTGGGCATGGCATGAAATTATAGCCTTTGGATAGTACACACAGTTGCGATGAAGTTGGGCGTGGAATGCCTGCGTAGCCCTTGGGCAGCCCACACGGTCAGACCACGTCAGGCGTGGCATGCCATCATAGCCCTTGGACAGCACACACGGTTGAATGACGTTAAGCGTGACATGTTATCATAGTCCTTGGATAGCACACATAGTCAGTCGACCTCGGACGTGGCATTCAATCATCTTCGTTGGACTGCACCCACAGATGGACGATGTCGGGCGATGCATGATATCATCGCCTTTGGAAAGCATGCACGGCCAAATGACGTTGGGTGTAGCATGTCATCATCTCCCTTGGACTGCACACACGATCGAACGAAGTCGAGCGTAGCATGCCCATGTATCTGTTCGACAGCACACATGGTAGGACAACGATATGCGTGGCATGCCATCATAGCCCTGAGAAAGCACTCATGGTTGAACGACGTTGGGCGTGGAATGTCATTATAGACCTTGGATAGCACACACGATCGCTCGACCTTTGCGTAGCATGCCATCATCGCCCTTGGACAGTGCACACAGTCGGAGGATATCGGATGTGGCATGCCACCATGGCCCTTGGACATCACACACGGTCTGACGACGTTGGATGTGGCATGCCATTAGCAACCTTGGACTACACACACGGTCAAGCAAGGTTAGGTGTGGCTTACATCATATCCCTCGGAAAACACACACGGTCGGACGATGTCGGGCATGGCATGACATCATATCCCTTTGACAACACACATGGTCGGACGAAGTCGGGTATAACATGCCATCATTGCCCTTGGACTGCACACACACACGAACGATGTTAGGCTTGGCATGCAATAATGGTCCTTGGACTGCACACATAGTCGGACGACGTCGGGCATGGCATGACATCATGACCCTTCGACAGTACAAAGGATCGGACGACATCGAGCGTTGCATTCCATCATAGCTCTTCGACATCAAACATGATCGGACAACATTTGGTGTGTCCTACCATCATAGGCCTTGGACAACACACACGATCTGACGACGTCAAGAGTGGCATGCCTGCATTGCCTTTCCACAGCACACACAGTCGGATGATGTCGGGAGTGGCTTTTCATTATCTCCCTTGGATAGCACATAGGTTGGACGAAGTCGGGCATGGCATGCCAGCGTAGTCCTTTGACAGCACACACGATCAGACGAAGTCGGGTATGGCATGCCATCATCGCCCTTGGACTGCACATACGGACGGATGATGTTAGGCATGGAATGCCATCATGGTAATTAACTGCAGTCACGGTCGGATGACGTTGGACGTGGCATGCCATCATAGCCCTTGGACAGTTCAAATGATCATAAAATGTTGGGCGTGGCATGGCATATAGCCCTTGGACAGCACAAACAATCGGACGATGTCGGGCATTGCCCTCAATCATAGCCATTGGACAGCACACACGATCGAACGAAATTATATGTTGCATGCCATTATCGCCCTTGGATAGTACAGAGGTTGGATCAAGTTAGGCGTTGCATGCCCTTGTAGTACTTCGAAAGCACACATGGTCGGACGACGGCGGGCGTGATATATTCAATCAAAGTCCTTGGACATCACAAACGGTCGAACGACATCGGGCGTGGCATGCAATCATGGCACTTGGACAGGATAAACACTCGGACAACGTAGGGTGTGGCATGCCTTTCTTGACCTTATACTGCACACACAGACGGACGATGTTGGGCATGGCATGCTATCATTTCCATTGGGAAGCACACACGGTTGGATGACGTCGAGCGTGGTATGCCATCATGTCTCTTGGAAAGCACACACGGTCGGATGACGTCGGGCGTGGCATGCCATCATAGCCCTTGGACAACACAAACGGTTGGACGACGTTAGGCATGTCATTTTATCATAGCCCTTGAACAACACACACGATCTATTAACGTCGGGCGTGGCATCTATCATTGCCCTTGGACTATACATAGAGACGAATGACGTCAAGCGTGGCATGACATCATCACCTTTGGAAGGAATAAAGGGTCGGGTTTTTTATGACATCATCTCTCTTTTACAGCACACATGAATGAACGATGTCAGGTGTGGCATTTCATCATCGCTCGTTGACAGTACACATGATCGTGCAACGTCAGGCGTTGCATGCCATCATCTCCCTTGGAAAGCACACATGGTCGGACAACGTCGTTCTTGCCATGCCTTCAAAGACCTTGGACAACACTCATAGTTTAATGATGTTGGGCGTGGCATATCATCATAGAGTAGGACAGCACACACGGTCAATCATAGCCGTTGACTGCACACACAGACGGATGATGTAAGGCATGACATGCCATCATCGCCTTTGGAAAACACACACAGTTGGACAATGTCAGGCGTGGGATGCCATTATAGCCCTAGGACATCACACACGGTAAGATGCTATCTGGTGTGGCATGCTATTATCGCCCTTGGATTGCACACATTGTCGAACGATGTTAGGCGTGGCATGCCATCATGGTACTTAACTACACACAAGGTCGGAGGACGTCGGGCATGGCATTCCTTCATGGACCATGGACAATACACAGGATATGAAGACGTCGGGCATGGCATGTCATCACATCCCTTGGACAACACACATGGTCTGACGACGTCGGGTGCTTCCTGCAATCATATCCCTTGGACAGCAAACAGGATCAGAAGACGTCGGGAGTGGCAAGCAGTGTATCCCTTTCACAGCACACACAATCAGACGATGTCGGGTGTAGTATGCCATCATATTCCTTTTACGACACAAACAAAAAGACGACGTTGGGCGTGGAATGCCATTATCGCCCTTAGATAGCACATAGCTCAGACGAAGTCGGGCGTTGTATGCTTGCGTAGCCTTTGGATCACATACACAGTCGGACGAAGTGGAGTATGGCATGCCATCATCGCCCTTAGGCTGCAAACACGGATGGACGATGTTCGCCTTCCATTCCATCATCTCCTTTGGAAAGCACACATGGTCAGATGACGTCGGGTGTGGCATGCTATCATTGCCCTTGGACTGCACACATGGTCGAACGACGTCGGGTGTTTAATGCCATCATAGCCCTTGGAATGCACACACATATGGACGATGTCGGGCGTGGCATGCCATCATCACCTTTGGAAAGCACACACAAAATGAGACGTTGGGCGTGGAATGCCATCATCGCCCTAGAATGCACTCATGGTCGGATGACGTCAGGCGTGGAATGCGAGGGTAGCCCTTCGACAACACACACGCTCGAACTACATTGGGCGTGGCGTGACATCATCACCCTTAGACTGCACACACAGTCTCATGACATCGGGCGTAGCATGCCATAATAGCCCTTCAAAAACACACACGGTTGGACGACATAGGGCGTGGTTGCCATTATGGCCTTGGACATCACACACGGTAGGACGACGTCGAGCGTCGAATGCCAACATGGACCTTAGACTGTACATACGGTCGAACCACGTCGACCGTGGCATGCCCATGTAGCCTTTGGACAACACACACTGTTGAACGAAGTCATGCGTGGCATGCCATCATCGCCCTAGGACACCACACACGGTTGGACTATGTCGGGCGTGACATGCCATCATTGCTCTTGGAATGAACACATGATTGAAAGAAGTCAAGATTGGCAAGCCCATGTAGCCCTTGGATATTACACACGGTCGGACGTCGGGAGTAGCATGCCATCATCGCCCTTGAACTGCACATACGGACGGACGATGTTAGGCATGGAATGCCATCAAGGTAATTAACTGCAGTCACGGTCGGATGACGTTGGACGTGGCATGACATCATGGCCCTTGGACAGTTCAAACGATCAGACAATGTTGGGCGTGGCATGCCATATAGCCCTTGGACAGCACAAACAATCGGACGACGTCGAGCATTGCCCTAAATCATAGCCATTGGACAGCACACACGATCGAACGAAATTGTGTGTGGCATGCCATTATCGCCCTTGGACAGCACACAGGTTGGATGAAGTTAAGCGTTGCATGCCCGCGTAGTACTTCGAAATCACACATGGTCGAATGACATCGGGAGTGGCATGCAATCATGGCACTTGGACAGGATAAACACTCGGACAACGTAGGGTGTGGCATGCCTTTCTTGACCTTATACTGCACACACAGACGAACGATGTTGGGCATGGCATGCTATCATTTTTGTTGGGAAGCACACATGGTTGGACGACGTCGAGCGTGGTATGCCATCATGTCGCTTAGAAAGCACACACGGTCAGATGACGTCGGGCGTGGCATGCCATCATAGCCCTTGGAAAACAAAAATGGTTGGACGACGTTAGGCGTGGCATTTTATCATAGCCCTTGAACAACACACACGATCTATTAACGTCGGTCTTGGCATGTATCATTGCCCTTGGACTACACATAGAGACGAATGACCTCAAGCGGTGCATGACATCATCACCTTTGGAAGGCATACATGGTCGGATTTTTTATGACATCATCACTCTTGTACTGCACACATGAATGAACAATGTCAGGCGTGACATTTCATTATCGCCCGTGGACAGTACACATGATCGTGCAACGTCGGGCGTGGAATGCCATCATCTCCCTTGGAAAGCACACACGGTCGGACAACGTCGTGCTTGGCATGCCTTCAAAGACCTTGGACAACACTCACAGTTGAATGATGCTGGGCATGGCATATCATCATAGAGTAGGACAGCACACACGGTCAATCATAGCCCATTGACTGCACACACAGACGGATGATGTAAGGCATGACATGCCATCATCGCCTTTGTAAAGCACACACTGTCGAACGATGTTAGGCGTGGCATGCCATCATGGTACTTAACTACACACAAGGTCGGAGGACATCTGGCGTTGCATTCCTTCATGGCCCCTGGACAATACACAAGATCTGATGACGTCGAGCATGGTATGTCATCACATCCCTTCGATAACACACATGGTCTGACGACGTCGGGTGTGTCCTGCCATCGTATCCCTTGGACAACAAACACGATCAGAAGACGTCGGGAGTGGCATGCAGTGTAGCCCTTGCACAGCACACAAAGTCAGATGATGTCGGGCGTGGCATGCCATCATATTCCTTTTACCACACAAACGAACAGACGACGTTGGGCGTGGAATGCCATTATCGCCCTTTGATAGCACATAGCTCGGACGAAGTCGGGCGTTGCATGCTTGCGTAGCCTGTGGATCGCACACACAGTCGGACGAAGTGCGGTATGGCATGCCATCATCGCCCTTAGGCTGCAAACACGGATTGACGATGTTTGCCTTCCATTCCATCATCGCCATGGGAAAGCACACACGGTCAGACGACGTCGGGCGTGGCATGCTATCATTGCACTTATACTGCACACATGGTCGAACGACGTCGGGCGTGTAATGCCATCATTGCCCTTGGAAAACACATATGGTCGGAGGACAGAGAGCGTGGGGTGCCATTATGGCTCTTGGACCACACGCACGTTCTAACAATGTTGAACGAGGCATGCCATAATTGCCGTTGGACTGCACACATAGATGGACGATGTCGGGCGTGGAAGTCTCATCATAGACATTAAACAATACACAATGTCGGATGACGTCAGTCTTCGCATGCCATCATTGATGTTATACTGCACACACGAATTAACGATGATGAGCATGGCATACCCTCATCGCCCGAGAATAATATAAATGGTCGAAGAACGTCGGTCACGGCATGCCATCATCCCCCTTGGACAGCACACATGGTAGAACAAAGTCTGGTGTGGCATGCCCGCGTAGCCCTTCTCCACTACAGATGGTCGACCTGGGACGTGGCATGCCATCATCCCCCTTTGAGTGCAAACCCAGACGGATGATGTAACGCGTGGCATTCCATCATTACCTTGGAAAGCACACATAGTCAGACATCGTCGGGCATGGCATGCCATCATGGCCCTTGGACATTACACACGGTTAGACAATATCGGGTGTGGCATGCAAATTTCGCCCTTAGACTGCACACACGGTTGAATAATGTAAGACGTTGCATGCAATTATGACACTTAACTATATAGACGGTTAGAGGACGTCAGGCTTGGCATGCCTTCATGGCCCTTGGACAATACACAAGATCGGATGATGTCGGGCGTGGCATGCAATCATATCCCTTGGACAACACACACGGTCGACGATGTAGGGAATGGATTGCCTTCATAGCTCATGCAAAGCGCTCACGGTCGGACGACATCGTGTGTGGCATGCAATCATGGCCCTTGAACAACACACACGGTCAGACGACGTCGGGCGTGGCATGCCATCATGGTCCTTGGACATCAAACACTGTCAGATGACGTCGGTTGTAGCTTATCATTATTACCCTTATACTGCACACACGGTCGGGCAACATCGTGCGTTACATGCTTGAATAGCCCTTGGACAGCACAAACGGTCGGATGACGTCGGGCGTGGCTCACATAATAGACCTTGGACAACACATACGGTCGGATGAACTAGGGTATGGCATGCCATCATCGCCCTTGGACTGCACACACGGACGGAAGATGTCAGGCGTGGCATGCCATCATGGTCCTTTGACTGCACAAACATTCGAACAACGTCGGGCGTGGAATGTCATCATGGCCCTAGGACAGCACACACGACCGGACGACGTCGAGCCTGGCATGCCTGCGTAGCCGTTTGGTAATACACTTTGTCGGACGACGTCGGGTGTGGCATGCAATTATAGACTTTGGACAGCAATGTCATCTTAGCTATTGGACAACACCCACCGTTGGATGATGTCGGTCGTGGCATGCCATCATCTCCCTTGTACTACACACACGAATGAACAATATCAGGCGTGGCATTCCATCATCGCTCTTGGAAAGCACGCACGCTCAAACGACATTGGGCGTGGCATGCTATCATCGCCCTTGGACTGCACACACAGTCGTACGACGTCGGGCGTAGAATTCTAGAGTAGCCCTTGGACATCACACACGGTAAGACGACTTCGGACGTTGCATGCCATAATTGCCCTTGGAATGCACACACAGTCGGATGATGTAGAGCGTAGCATGGCATCATAGCACTTGGAAAACGCACATGGTCGGACGACATAAGGCTTGGCTTGCCATTATGGACCTTGGACAGCATGCACGGTTTGACGACGTCGGGCGTGGCATGCTATCATTGCCCTTGGACTACACATAGAGACGGATGACGTCAGGCGTAGCATGCCATCATCACCTTTGTAAGGCATACAGGGTCGGGTTTTTCATGCCATCATCTCTCTTGTACTGCAAACATGAATGAACGATGTCGGGCATGGCATTTCATTATCGCCCGTGGCCAGTACACATGGTCGTGCAACGTCGAGCGTGGCATGACATCATCTCCCTTGGACAGCACACAGGGTCGGACGACATCGTGCTTGGCATGCCTTCATATCCCTTGGACAGTACTCACACTTGAATGAACTTGGGCATGGAATGTTACCATAAAATAGGACAACACACACGGTCAGTGAACCTCCATCATAGACCTTTGACTGCACACACAGAAGGATGATGTAAGGCATGGCATGCCATCATCGCCATGGGAAAGCACACACAGTTGAAAGACGTCGGGCGTGGCATGCCATCATGGCCCTTGGACATCACACATGGTCAGACGATATCGGGTGTGGCATGCTATTATCGCCCTGGGACTGCACATATGGTCGAACGATGTTAGACGTGGCATGCCATCATGGTACTTAACTACAAATAAGGTCAGAGGACGTCGGGCGTAACATGCCTTCTTGGCCCTTAGACAATACATAGGATCTGACAACGTCGAGAATGGCATGTTATCATATCCCTTGGACAACACACAGGGTCATACGACGTCGGGTGTGTCCTTCGATCATATCCCTTGGACAGCATACACAATTAGACGATGTCGAGAGTGGCATGCCTGTGTATCCCTTGCACAACACACACAGTCGGACGATGTCGGGCGTGGCATGCAACAATAGGCCTTTTACCGCACAAACGATAGACAAAGTTGGGCATGGAATGTCATTATCGCACTTGGATAGCACATAGCTCGGACGAAGTTGGGCATTTCATTCTTGCGTAGCCCTTGGACCTCACACACAATCGAACAATGTGGGGTATGGCATTCCATCATCGCCCATGGGCTGCATACACAGATGAACTATGTTAGGCATGGCATGCCATCAAAGTACTTAACTGCACACACCATCAGATGACGTCGGGCTTGGCATGCCATCATGGCCCTTGTAGTGAACACATGGTCGGACCACGTCGTGCTTAGCATGCCATCATAGACCTTAGACAGCACTCATAATTGAACAATGTTGGGCGTGGCATATTATCGTAGAATAGAAAAGCACACACGGTCGGTCGACCTCTATTATCACCCTTTGACTGTACACACAGACAGATGATGTAAGGTGTGGCATGCCATCATCGCCTATGAAAAGCACACACAGTCGGACGACGTTAGGCGTTGCATGACATCATGGTTCTTGGACATCGCACACGTTCAGACGATATCGGGTGTGGCATGCTTCTATCTCCTTTGGACTGCACACACGGTCGAACGATGTTAGGCGTGGCATGCCATCATGGTAATTAACTACACACACGGTCGGATGACGTCGGGTGTGTCCTGCCATCATAGCCCTAGGACAAAAAACACGATTAGATGACGTCGGTTGTGGCATGAGTGCGTAGCCCTTGAACAGCACACACAGTCGGAAGATGTCGGGTGAGGCATGCCATCATCGCCCTTTTACCGCAAACGAATGGATGAAGTTGGCTGTGGCATGCCATTATCGCCCTTCGATATCACATAGCTGGGATGAAGTTGGGTGTTGCATGCTTGCGTAGCCCATGGACATTACACACGGTCGGGCGAAGTGGGGTATGGCATGCCATAATGGCCCTTATGCTGCAAACACGGACAACCCATGTTAGGCATGGCATGCCATCATAGTACTTAACTGCACACACAATCAGTCGACCTCGGATATGGAATGCCATCATCGCCCTTGCACTGCACATACTAATGGACGATGTCGGGCGTGGCATGCCATCATCGCATTTGGAAAGCACACATGGTAAGACGACGTCACGCGTAGCATGCTATCATCGCTCTTGGACTGCACACACGGATGGACGATGTTGGCCTTCCATTCCATCATCGCCTTTGGAAAGCACACATAGTTAGACGACGTCGGGCGTGGCATGCCATCATTGCCCTTGGACTGCACACATGGTCGAACGACGTCGGGCGTGGAATGCCATCATAGCCCTTGGACTGCACACACAGTCAGATGATGCCAGGTGTAGAATGCCAGAGTAGCCCTTGGACAGCATAAATGGTTGGACGATGTCGGGCGTTCCATCCCATCATCGCCCTTGAACTGCACACACACAGATGGATGATGTCGGGCGTGGCATGCCATCATTGCCTTTGGAAAGCACACACGGTAAGACGAAATCAGGCGTGGCATACCATCATCGCCGTTGGACTGCACTTACAGATGGACGATGTTGGGTCTGGCATTCCAACATCGCCTTTGGAAAGCACACACGATAAGACGACATGGGCGTGGCATGACATCATCGCTTTTGGACTACACACACATTCAGACGACGTCGGGAGTGGAATGCAAGAGTAGCCCTTGGACAAACACACAAATGGATGAGGTTGAGCATGGTATGCCATCGTCGCCCTTGGACTGTACACACTGTAAAACGACGTCGGTGTGGCATTCCAACATCTCCTTTGGAAAGCACACACGGTAAGACGATTTCGGCTTGGCATGACATCATTGCCCTTGGACTACACACACGTTCAGACGACGTCGGGCATGGAATGCAAGAGTAGCCCTTGGACAGCATACACAAACAGAAGACGTCAAGAGTGGCTTGCCATCGTCGCTCTTAGAATGCACACACTGTCAAAGGACGTCTGGCTTGGATTTCCATTAAGGTCCTTGGACCGTACGCACGGTAGGAAAATGTCGCACGTAGCAAGCCATCATCGCACATGGACTAAACAGAGAGATGGACTATTCCGCGCGTGGCATGCAATTATCGCCTTTAAAAAGCACAGATGGTATGACGACATCGTGCGTGGCATGCCTGTGTAGCCTTTGGACAGCACACACGGTCGGATGACGTTCGGGGCTCACATTATAGACCTTGGACAACGCATACACTCTGATGAAGTAGGGTATGGCATGCCATCATCGCCCTTGGACTGCACACACGGACAAACGATGTCAGGCGTGGCATGCCATCATGGACCATGGACTGCACAAATAGTCAGACAACGTCGGGCGTGGCATGTCATCATGGCCCTTAGACAGTTCACAAGATCGTACGACGTTGGGCGTGGAATGCCATTTTTGCCCTTGTACTGCACACACACGGACGACGTCGGGCGTGGCATGCAATCATAGCCCTTGGAAAACACACACAATCGGATGACATGGGGCGTAGCTTTATATCAATGCACTTGGACATTACACACAGTCGGACGACTTTAGGCGTGTCATGCCATCATAGTCCTTGGACACCACACATGGTAGGACGACGTAAGGCGTGGCATGCCATGAGGGACCTTGGCAACATACACGGTTGGACGACGTCAGGTGTGGCATGCTCGGGTAGCTAATGGACATCACACACTCTCGGACGATTTAGGGCGTGGCATGCCATCATAGACCTTGGAGAGCACACACGCTCAGACGACATCGGGCGTGGCAAGTCATCATTGACATTGGACAACAAATAATGTGGTACGACATCGGTCGTGGCGTGCCATAATCTCTCTTGTACTGCACATACAATGAACGATGTTTGAGGTCACATCCCATCATCGCCCTCGGACAGTACAAATTGTCGGAAAACGTCAGGCGTGGCATGCAATCATCGCCTTTGGAAAACACACACGGTCGAACGAAGTCCAGCGTGGCATGCCATTATGGCCCTTAGAACGAACGCACAGTTGGACGATGTCAGACGTGGCATGCCATCATCGCCCTTGGAATGCACACACAGATGGACGATTATAGGGCGTTGCATGCCATCATCTCCTTTGGAAAGCACACTCAGTATGAGACGTTGGGCGTGTAATGCCATCATCGCCTTTGGACAGCGTACATGGTCGGACGACATCGAGCATGGCATGACATCATGGCACTTTGACAGCACATATGGTCAGACGTTATAAAGCATTGAATGCCATCATCTCCCTTGGACTGCACACACAAACGGATTATGTCGGGTGTGGGATGTCATCATCTCCCTTGGACAACACATACGTTAGGAGGAAATAAGGCATGGAATTTTGACATTGCCCTTTGACAAGACACACGATCGGACGACGTCGAGCGTGGCATGCAATTATAGCCCTTAGACATCACAAACAATTGAAGGACTTTGAGCGTGGCTGTTCATCATAGACCTTGCACAGTACACACGGTCGAACAACGTTGGGTGTGGCATGCCATTATCGCCCTTGTACTTCACACACACAGACGATGTTGGGTGTAGCATTCCATCATAGCCCTTGTACAACACACAGAGTAGGATTACATCAGGCGTATCTTGACAACATGGCCCTTGGACATCACACACAGTCAGACGATGTCAGGCATGTCATGCCATCATAGTCCTTGAACAACACACACAGTAGGACAATGTCAAGTGTGGCATGCCATCATGGACCATGGAAAACTCACACGGTCGGACGACGTCGGGTGTGGCATGGATCGCGTTTTAGCAATGGACAGCCACACACTGCAGGACGACGTTAGGGCTGGCATGCCATCATTGCCTTTGGAGAGCCAACATGTTGGATGACATCGGCGCTATGTTTACCGGCACGCGGCATACGACAGAGAATACTCCGTGTTTTGGTGGTACAGATATGGGCCAAAGATTTATAAGATAGGGGATCTTGCGTTCCATTGTTCACACACTCCCTTTGATCACGCATCGAGGGGGTAGAGGAGTTTTGAGCTTGAAGCTCTAACTGAGCTGCCGTAGCGTATTTAGGGCGTACCACTTCTGGAAAATTTAGCCCTGTTCCCACACTTTTAGGTGTCCCCATTCCCTGATTCTTTTTACTTGGACCCAAAAGGAGGGTGATATTCCATCTTACCTATTTCTCACCGTTCTTGCACCTATGACCGGCCTCATTTTTCATTCGACACCGTTCTCCCAGGGCCGAGCTGTTGATGGACGACAATTAAGGGCGCATACCTAAGAAAAGTAACAAATGGTCAAGACCAAAGTTGGGAGGGAAATTTTGCCATTCATATCATTTGGAAAACATAAAAACCTCCAATCGTCCCTCGATGATACAACCACCACGGAGCGGAGAGGTCTTGGAAATGGAAGTTGGGGAGCATAAATGTATCTATTTTGCCTTTCATGCGTCGGGGACTAATATAAAATATTACGTCTTTCTTAACCACTGGCAGCTCTTCCCCCCGTCCTTACCGGGATCGGACAGTGATAAATACATTCGCGAGAGCCGGATGACGGAAAAAGAAAGGTAAGCGTAGAAAGGGTGGATAAGTAAAAAAAAATTCACTAGGTCTCTGGGGAAGGATGGGGACGAGCAAATGGGAAAGCGTACACGATTTTGAAGGAGAAAGTGATGAGAGAATAAAATTTTTTTTATAAGGTTCCCCCCGCCCCCCCCCCCCCCGTCGATACTAGGAAGTCGGCATCTCCCACATCATCGCCCATTGCGTCGTGGCTCCCACATAGATGGAAGATATCGGTCCTAGCATTCCATATTCGCCTTTGGAAAGCCCACACGATCAGATGATGTTAGGCGTTGTATGCTATCATAAACCTTGGACTGCAACTAGGGTTGGACGACGTCGGGCTTCGTAAGCCACAGAAGCCCTTAAAACGCACACACGGTCGAACAACATCGAGCGAGACATGCCATCATCGTCCTTGAACTGCACAGATAGTCAGACGACGTCCGGAGTAGCGTGGATTGCCATTATGGCCCTTTGATCGAACTCATGGTTGGACGATGTCGGACAAGGCATGCAATTTTTGCCCTTGGAATGCACACACAGATGGATGATGAAGGGCGTTGCATGCCATCATCGCCTTTACAAGCACACACAGTATTAGACGTTGAGCGTGGCATGCCATCATCGACCTTGGACAGCACACACGGTTAGATGATGTCAAGCGTTGAATACCATTATCCCCCTTGGACTGCACACACAAATGGATTATGTCGGGTGTGGCATGTCATCATCTCCCTTGGACAACACATACGGTCCAACGAAATCAGGCATGGAATTTCGTCATTGCCCTTTGACAACACACACGTACGAACGACATCGGGCGTGGCATGCCATCATCGCCCTTGTACTACACACACACGGCCGACGTCAGGCGCCCTTAGAAAACACACACAGTTGGACAACATCATGCGTGTCATGCCATCATAGTCCCTGGACAACACACACGGTAGGACGACGTCAGGCGTGGCATTCCATCATGGCCCTTGGAAAACTCACACGGTCGGACGACCTCGGGTGTGGCATGCTCACTTAGCCAATTGACATCACACACTGCCGGATGACGTAGGGCGTGGCATGCCATCATAGCCCTTGGACAGCACACACAGTCGTACGACATCGGATGTGGCATGCCAACATCACTCTTGTACTTCACAAATGAATGAACGATGTTGGGGGTGGCATTCTATTATCGCCCTCGGACAGTTCAAATGGTTGGAAAACGTCGGGTGTGGCATGCCATCATCGCCTTTGGACAACACACACGATCGAACGAAGTCCTACGTGGTATGCCTGTGTTGCCCTTGGATAACACACACGGTCGGACAACGTTGAGCGTCGCACACCATCATAACCCTTAGACAACGCACACGGGTGAAAGACATTGGTCAAGGCATGTCATCATAGCCCTTGGATAGCACACAAGGTCGGTCGACATCAGACGTGGAATGCAATCATCTCCCTTGGACTGCACACACAAATGGACAATGTCGATCCTTTCATTCCATCTTCCCCTTTTGAAAGCATACATGATCAGATGATTTCACGCGTGGCATGCCATCATCTCATTTGCACTGCACACACGATCAGACGACGTTGGGCGTGGAAAGCCAGAGTATCCCTTGCATGGCACAAGGTCGTATGACGTCGAGCAAGACATGCCATCATCGCCCTTGGACTACACACACAGTCGGACGACGTCGGGAGTAGCATTCCATCATAGCCCTTGGAAAACACATGGTCAGACGAAATAGAGAGTGACTTGACATTATGGCCCTTGGATCGAACGCACTGTAGACGATGTCGGACGTGGAATGCCATCATCGCCCTTGGAATGCAGACACATATGGACGATGTCGGGCGTGGCATGCCATCATTGCTCTTGGAAAGCACACACGATCAAACGAAGTCAAGATTGGCATGCCCATGTAGCCCTTGGAAACCACACACTGTCGGAATGCACATATGAATGAACGATTTTTGAGGTGGTATTCTATCATCGCCCTAAGACAGTACAAATTGTCCGACAACGTCGTGCGTGGAATACCATCATCTCATTTGGAAAACACACACAATCGAAAAAAGTTCAGCGTGGCATGCATGCGTATCCCTTGGACAACACACACGGTCGGACAACGTTGAGCCTCACACGCCATCATATCTCTTGGACAACACACATGGTTGAATGATGTTGCGCAGGGCATGTAATCATAGCCCTTGGATAGCACACACGGTCGGTCGATATCGGACGTGGCATTCCATCATCGCCCTATTTGCCTACCATAGATTGAAGATATTCCGGTCCTAGCATTCCGATCTTCCCCGCCTTGTCAAGCAACATACGATCGATGATGTCGGCGTTTAATAATGCTATCATCAACCTTGGATACTCCAAACTAAACTACGGTCGGACGACGTCGGGCTTGGTAAGCCACAGAAGCCCTTAAAACGAACACACGGTTGAACAACGTCGAGCGAGACATGCCATCATCGTCCTTGAACTGCACAGATAGTTAGACAACGTACGGAGTAGCGTGGCTTGCCATTATTGCCCTTGGACTGAACTCATGGTTGGACGATGTCGGACAAGGCATGCCATTATCGCCCTTGGAATGCACACACAGATGGATGATGAAGGGCGTTGCATGCCATCATCGCCTTTACAAGCACACACAGTATGAGACGTTGAGCGTGGCATGCCATCATCGACCTTGGACAAGCACACACGTTTAGAATGATTGTCAAGCGTTGAATAACTTATCTCCCTTGGACTCAACACACAAATGGATTATGTTGGTTAGTGGCATGTCATCACCTCCCTGGGTGTGGCATGTCATCAGTAGCCTTTGTTGAATAGCCCCACAAATAGGCGGACCTCGGAATGCGGGACCTGACATCATCGTTGTCAAAGAAGGCATTCCATCATCAGCCTTGGATAGTACACATGGTCAGACAACGTCAGGCGTGGCATACCATCATTGACTTTGAACATCATAGACGGTTGGATGACGGGCGTGGATGCCATAATATCCTTGGACAACACATACGGTTGAATGAAATTAAGCCTCGAATGTCATCATAGACCTTGGATAGCACACACGATTGAATGATGTTAAGCGTGGAATGTCATCATAGCCCTTGCATACAAAAGACAGTCATTCGATCTCGGACGTGGCATGCCATCATCGCCTTTGGACTGCACATACAAATGGACAATGTCGGGCGTGGCATGCCATCATTGCATTTTGAAAGCACATATGGTAAGACGACGTCAAGCTTAGCATGCTATCATCGCCCTTGGACTGGACACACGGATGGACAATGCTGACCTTTCCTTCCATCATCGCCTTTGGAAAGCACACACAGTTAGACGACGTCGGGCATGGCATGCCATCGTTGCCCTTGGACTGCCTACATAGTCAAACGACATCGGGCGTGGAATACCATCATAGCCCATGGCCTGCACACACGGTCAGATGATGCCGGGCGTAGAATGCAAGAGTAGCCCTTGGATAGCATAAATGGTTGGACAATGTCAGGCGTTCCATCCCATCATCGCCCTTGAACTGCTCACACAGATTGACGATGTTGGGCGTGGCATGCCATCATTGCCTTTGGAAAGCACACATGATAAGATGAAATCAGGCATGGCATACCATCATCGCTGTTGGACTTCACTTACAGATGGACGATTTTGGGTCTGGCATTCCAATATCGCCTTTGGAATGCACACACGATAAGATGACATCGGCATGGCATGACATCATCACCCTTGGACTATACACACGTTCAAACGACGTAAGGAGTGGAATTCAAGAGTAGCCCTTGGACAGCACATACAACCGGATGACGTTGACCATGGTATGCCATCGTTGCCTTTGAACTGTACAACACATCGAACCACGTCGACCGTGGCATGCCCTTGTAGCCGGTTGGACAAAAAAACACTTGTCGAACGAGTCGTGCATGCAATGCATCACTAGCCCCTAGGACACACCAGTTTGAGAACGGTCGGGCGTGGCATGCCATCATCGCTCTTGGAAAGAACAAACGATTGAACGAAGTCAAAATTTTCATGCCCACGTAGCCCTTGGACAACACACATGGTCGAACGACGTCGGGCATGGCATGACATAATCCCCCTTGGAATACACACTATCGGACGACGTAGGGCGTAGCATGACATCATAGAACTTGGAAAACACATATGGTCAGACAATAGAGGGGATGGCTTGCCACTATGGACCTTAGATCGCACGCATAGTCGACCGATGTCGGACAGCGAATTAAAATCGCCCTTGGATGCTCACAGCAAATGGACGAGTGTTGGGGGGCAGGGCCATCCTGCCCTTGGACTTCAATACAGATGGACTTTGCGGGGCGTGAAGAGCCATCAGACGACATTAGAAATCACAACCACGATTATGACGACGGACGGGCGGGGAATCTGTTCATCATGCCGGACATTCACACATGGTCAAAGCCAACATCCGACATGGAGCCATCATATCTTGGATAGCACACATTCTCGGAGAACGTAGGGGTGTTGCAAGTATTCATAGCCCGTGCATAGCACTAATAATAGGCGACCTCGGACGTGGCATGCCAATCATCGCTTGAGAACTGCACCACCGACATGAACAAGTAAGAGCGGTGGCATTCATCATGCCGGACAATACAAATGTAAGGACAATGTGAGGCGGGCATACCATCATTGCCTGAACATCACAGACGGTTGGACGATGTCACGCGGGCTGCAATATATCCCTGGAGCACAACAAGTTGAATGCACAATAGCCTCGCATGTCATCATAGACCTTGGATAGCACACACAATAAGTCAACCTCAGACATGGCATTCCATCATCGCCCTTGGGCTGCAGATATAGTAGGGCGTCTCATGCCATCATCGCATTTGGAAAGCACACATAGTAAAACAATGTCGGGCGTGCATGCCATCTTCTCCCTTGGTCTGCACACACGGTCGGATGATGTCAGGTGTAGAAAGCTAGAGTAGCCCTTGGATAGCATAAATGGTTGGACGATGACGTAATGCCATTCTATTATCGCCCTTGAACTTCACAGACAGACGGACGATGTTAGGCATTGCGTACCATCATGGTAATTAACTACACACACGATCGGACGACATCAGGTGTGGCATGCCATCATGGCCCTAGGACAGTACAAAGGATCGGACAACGTTGGGCATCTGCATGACCATCATAACAGGGAAACCACTAACCATCGGGACAACGTCCGGGCGTGGATGGCCATCATAAGCCCTTGGACAGCACACAAAATCGGACGAAAATGGGTTGTGAATGCCATTATTCCCTTGGACCGCCAATAGGTCGGTGAATGTCAGGCGTTACAGTGCGTTAGTACTTCAAAAGACAACAGCGAGGATGACGCGGGCGGTTGTGACATTCCATTAAAGTCCTTGGAAGCACAAACGGTTGAACACGACATCGTGCGTTGGAATGCCATTTCATGGCACTGGACAGGAAACACACAGTCGGGACAATGGTGGGGGTGCATGTCATCATGGTTACTTGGCCTGCAACATGGTCGGACAACATGGGCTCACACCCCTTAATGTTCACCGCTCGCACTGCTGAGCGCCCATTCGAAGTGGCATGTCATCATGTCCCTTGGATAGTACACAAGACCGGACAATGTCGGGCGTGGCATGCCACCATAGCCTTTGGACAACACACATGATCAGACGACATCGGCTATTTCCTGCCATCATAGCCCTTGGATAGCACAAACGATCGAACGTGGCTTCCTATTATGGTCCTTGTATAGCACATACGGTCGTACGTTGTTGGGCATGGCATGAAATTATAGCCTCTGGATAGTACAAACAGTTGCGATGAAGTTGGGCGTGGAATGCATGCGTAGCCCTTGGCAGCCCACACGGTTAGACGACGTCAGGCGTGGCATGCCATCATAGCCCTTGGAAAGCACACACGGTTGAATGACGTTAAGGTGACATGTATCTAGTCCTTGAGATTGCACACAAAGTCAGTAGACCTCGGACGTGCATTCATCATCTTCGTTGGACTGCACCCCACAGCATGGACGATGTAGGGTGATGATGGATATCTCGCCTTTGGAAAGCTACGCACGGCCAAATGACGTGGGTTGGTATAGCATCATTGGCCTTTGTAATGCACACACGATCGAAAGAGAAGTCGAGCGTAGCACTGCCCATGTATATGTTCGCCAACACACCATGCGTAGGATGACGATATCGTGGCAGTGCCATCATAGACCTGAGAAAGCAGTCATGGTGAACGACGTTGGGACTGGTGGACATGTTATATAGACCCTGGATAGCACACACGATGCGCTCGACCTTGGGTCGTTACCATGCCTCATCGCCCTTGGAAGTGCACACAGTGGAGGATATCGGATGTGGGCATGCCACCATGGCCTTTGGACATCACACGACGGTCTGACGACGTTGGATGTGGCATGCTATGAGCACCCTTGGATGGCACACACGGTCGATTAAGGTTATGTGTGGCTTTACATCAGCCCTCGGACAACACACACGGTCGGCGATGTCGGGCCATGGATGACATATATCCATGTGGGCAACACACATGTGTCAGATGAAGTCGGGTATAACATGCCTCTTGCCTCTTGGACTACACAAACAGTACGGGATGGATGTTGTGGTGTAATGTCATGCCATATGGTCCTTGGACTTGCACACATAGTCAGGACGACGTCGGGCGTGGCTATGAGCATATGACACTTCGACAGTACACAGGAGTGGTGTGAACGAGCGTTGAATTCCATCATAGCTCTTGGCAAGCAAACATGATCAGACGACATCCGGAGTGTGGTCCTTCAATCTAGCGCCTTGGACAACACACCACATCTGACGACGTCGAGAGTGGCATGCCAGCGTTTTTGCCCTGCACACCACACACACTCGGATGATGTCCGGAGTGGCTTGTCCTTATCGCACTTGGATAAACACAATAGGTTTGGACGAAGTCGGGGTTGCATGCCAGCGTAGTCCCTTGGAGCAGCACATACGATAGACAAAGTCGCGGTATGGCGAGCCTCATCGCCTTGACTGCATATAGGACCGGACGTGTTAGGCAGGAAGCCATCATTGTTAATTACTGCGGACACGGCGGATGACGTGGACGTGGCCTGCATCATGTAACTGGGGACAATTCAAACTACTTCAGATAATATTAGGCATGGCATTGCCATACGCCCTTGACAAACACAAACAATAGGATGACGTGGCATTGCCCCTCAATCTAACCCAGGACAGCCCACACGAGCGAAGCAAAATGTGTGGGCATGCATTATCTCCCTATGGACAGCAGACAAGTGGGATAGACGTTAGGCGTGCTTGCCCTTGAAGTATTTCAAAAGACACATGGTCAGACGGACGGCAGGCGTATATGAAATCAAAGTCCTTGGGACATCACAAACGGTTTTCGAACGACATCGCGGAACGTGCATGCAATCATGGACACTTGGACAGGAATAAACACTCGGACCACAGTAGGGTGTGCAGCTTTCTTGGTGACTTTTATGCACAACAGACGGATCGATATTGGGCATGGCCTGACTTCATTTCCATTTTGGAAGCATACCACACGGTGGACACGTCGAGCGTGGTATTGCAATCATGTCTATTGGAATGCACACACGGTCAGATGACGCGGGCGTGGCATTCCATTGGAAATCACAGACGGTGGGACAGATGTTAGGCATGCACATTTGTGTGTTCATTAGCCACTGAACAACACACACGTCTATTAACGTGTGTGCGGATGTATCATTGCCCTGGGACTAGCCCTAGAGACGAATGACGTCAAGCGTGGCATGACATCATCACCTTGGAAGCATTACAGGGTCGGGTTTTTTATGATATCATCTCTCTGTACTGCACACATGAATGAATGATGCTCAAGGCGTGGCATTTCATCATCGCCCTCGTGGACAGTCACACAATGATCGTGCAACGCGGGCTGGCAATGCCATCATCTCCCTTGGAAAGCACACATGGATCGGACCAACGTCGTGCTTGGCACGCCTCACAGACATTGGACAACATCATAGTTGACTGATCGTTGGGCTGGCATCATCAGCATCGAGCTAGACAGCACACACGGGTCAATCATAGCCCTTGACTGCAACCACCCAGACGGATGGATGTAAGGCATGACAGCATCTTCACTTGGGAACGCACATACATTGGACGACGGCAGGCGTTGGGCATCCATCACGGCTAGGACATCACCACTGCGGTATAAGATGCTATTGGTGTGGCATGTTATATCGTCCTTGGACGGCAACACAGGGCCGTCGACCGATGTTCGCGTGGAATTCCATCATTGGTAACTTGAACTCACACAAGGTCGAAAAGACGTCGGGTCGTGGCATTACTTATGGCCCTTGGACAATACACAGGGATTGAAGCGTCGGGCATGGAATGTAATCACATCCCTTGGACAAAACACTGTGTATGACGACGTCGGGGCTTTCATTTGTGGTCCTGCAATCATAGCCCTGGACACAAAAAAACGATCAGAAGAGACGTCGGGAGTGAGTGGCATGCCTAGTGTTAGCTCCTTGGCATAGCACACCACAGCAGACGATGTCAGGCGACCGTGGCATGCCATCATATGCCTTTTTACTACACAAATCAACAGACGGACGTTGTGCGGGTGTTTTTGACTGCCAGTTATCGCCCTTTGATAGCACATAGCCGGACAAAGTCGGGCGTGCAGCTGCGTTTAGCCTTTGGATCGCAACACACGTCGGACGAAGTGGGGTACGGCATTTGCATCAGTGCAAGTTAGGCTGCAAACACAGATGGAGATGTTGTCTTCCATTCCATCATCGCCTTTGGAAAGCAAACACGGTTCGAACGATGTTAGCGTGGCATGCCATCATGGAACTTAACTACACACACGGAGGCGACGTACGATGGCATGCTATCATTCCCTGGACTGCACACATGGCAAACGACGGCGGGCGTTAAATGACGTATAGCCCTTGGAAAACCATATGGTAGAGGAACAGTAGGGCGTGGGCCTGGTGACCATTATGAGACCTTGGACCCGCACGTAACATTTTAACAATGTCGAACGTGGCATTGCATTTCATTCCGTTGGACTGCAAACATAGATGGTTATGTCGGCGTGGCAGTTCCATCATAGAGTGGAACAATTACACACCTGTCGGATTAATGACTAAGTCTTGGGAAGCCATCATTGATGTTATACGCACCACACGAATACGCATGAAAGGGCATGGACAAAATACCCTAACGGCCAGAGAATGATCATAAATGGCGTCGAAACAACGTCCGGTCGGTGGCATGCCATCATCCCCCATTGGACAGGTAAAACATGTAGCACAAGTCAGGAGTGTGGCAATGACTCGAATAGCCATTTACACACAGACGATCGACTGTGGACGTGGCATGCCTATCAGTTCGCCCTTTGGAGTGCACACACGACGGTGATGTAAGGCGTGGCATTCCTCAAGGCCTTGGGAAAAACACACATAGTCAGACGTAGTCGGCTTGTGGCATGCCATCAAGGCCCTTGGCATTACACACGGTTAGAAAATATGGGTTGGCATGCGAATTTTGCCATTAGACATGCACACCACGGGCGTGTAACAAAGATAAGAAATTGAATGGCGTATTGACAATTATGACACTTAACTATACATAAGTCGGAGGACGTCGGGGTGGATGCATGCCTGTGTAATTTGTCCCTTCGACAATACACAAAAGGGATTTGTGTCGGGGGTGTGGAAGTGAGTTTTGTGTCCATATCCCATGGAAAACACACGGTCTGACGTATTGTCGGGCATGGCCTTCCTTAATAGCCATGCAACGCAGCTACGGGTTCGACGAAGTCGTTTTGGGCATGCTCATCTGGCCCTTGAATTAACACAAAAGGTCGGACGAACATCGGAGTGTGGCATGCAATCATGGTCCTTGGACATCAACACTGTATAAGATGACGTCAGTGGTAGCCTATAATTGTGTGTGTTTCCCTTATATGCAACATGGTCAGGAGGAAACATAGTGGTACATGCTGTGCATAGCCCATTGGACAGAACAACGCGTTCGGATGAAGTCGGCCGTGGCTCACATAATAGACCGTGACAACATACGGTTGATTGAACTAGGGGTTATATGGCATGCTCATCGCACTTGGACTGCACACACGGACGAGATGTCAGGGTGGATGCCATCATGGTCATTGGACGCACAAAAAAAAATGTCGGACAAAGTCGGGAGTGGAATGCTTATCATGGCCTTAGGCCAGCACACACAACCCGGACGACGCGAGCCTGGCATTGCTGCGTAGTCCGTTTGGTTTGGTAATACACTTGTGTTGGAAGATGTTCGGTGTGGATGCAATTATAGATTTTGGACAGCATACACGGTCACTGATGTCTTGCGTGGAGCGTCATCTTAGGCTTGGGGGCATGGGACAACACCACCGTTGGATGATGTCAGGTCGTGGCCATGGCCTGTTCAGTCCCTTACTGACACACAAATGAACAATATCAGGCGTGGCATTCCATCATCGCTCTTAGAAGCACGCACGCTCAAGACATTGGGCGTTGGACATGCCCTTCTGAATCGCCCTTGGACTGCACACACCATCGGACGACGTTCGAGCTTTAGAATTTAGAGTAGCCTGAACTCCACACATGGTAAGAGATTTGGGCTGTGTGCATGCTCATAATTTCCCTTGAATGGCACACACAGTGTACAGACGAGTTGTGGAGCCGTAGCATGGCATCATAGCCACTGGAAAACGCACAGGGTCCGGACGAAATAAGGCTTGGCTTACATTATGGGGCCCTTGGAACAACATGCACGTTGGACGATGTCGGGCGATGGCTCTGATATCATTGCCCTTGGACTACACATAGAGACGAATGACGTCAAGAGTGGCATGACATCATCACCTTTGGAAGGCATACAGGGTCGGGTTTTTTATGATATCATCTCTCTTGTACTGAGTGGCATTTCATCATCGCCCGTGGACAGTACACAATGATCGTGCAATGTCGGGCTGCAATGCCATCATCTCCTTGGAAAGCACACACGCGGTCGGACAACGGCGTGTCTTGGCATGCCTTCAAGACTTGGACAACACCACATTTTGATGATGTTTGGCGTGGCATATGCGTCCATAAAGTAGGACAAGCACAACGGTAATCATATCTCTTTGACTGCACACACAGACGGATATGTAAGGCTGCATGCCATCTCACCTTTGGAAACACACCAGTTGAACGATCGGCAAGGCGTGCATGCCATCATAGCCCTAGGCATCACACACGGTAAGATGTATCTGTGTGGGCATGCTATTATCGTCCTTAGGACTGCACACACAGCGTCAAACGATGTTAGGCGTGCATTCCACATGGTACTTAACTACACACAGTTCAAAATAAGACGTTCGGGCGTGGCTTCCTTCATAGCCCTTGGCCAATACACAGGATCTGAAGAGTCGGGCATGAATGGTCATCAAACATCCATGGACAACACACATGTTCTGACGACGTCGGTGTGTCCTGCAATCATAGCCCTTGGACAGTAAAAACGATCAGAAGACGTCGGGAGTGGCATGCTGTGTAGCCCTTGCATAGCACACACAGTTAGACGATGTCAGGCGTGGCATGCCATCATATGCCTTTTACTACACAAATGAACAGACGACGTTGGGCGTGGATTGCCATTATCTCCCTTTGATAGCACATAGCTCGGATGAAGTCGGGCGTTGCATGCTGGCGTAGCCTTTGGATCACACACACAGTCGGATGAAGGGGGGTATGGCATGCCATCATTGCCCGTAGGCTGCAAACACAGATGGACGATGTTTGTCTTCCATTCCATCATTGCCTTTGGAAAGCACACACAGTCGAACGATGTTTGGCGTGGCATGCCATCATGGAACTTAACTACACACAACGTCAGACACCGAATCATCGGGCGGCTACAGTTCCCTTAGCTGCACACATGGTCAAAGACGTCTGAGCGTTAAATGACTTCATAGCCCTTGGAAAACACTATGGTCCGAGGACGGAGGGGCTTGGGGTGCCATTTGTATTGCCTTGGACCGCACGCACGTTTTTAACAAATGTCAAACGTGGCATGCCATCATTGCCGTTGGACTGCACACACTTGATGGACGATGTCGGGCGTGGCAGTCTCAAACATCAAGACGTTGAAAAATCACAATGTCGGATACTCAGTCTTGGCTACCATCATTGATGTTAAACTGCACACACGAATTAACGATGAGGCCATGGCTACCCTCATCCGCCGAAATGATATAATGGGCGAACAACGTCGGTCGTGGCAAGCATCATCCTCCCCCTTGGACTGTAAACATGGGTAGAACAAAGTTCAGCGTGGCTGTTCGGCATAGCCCTTCTCCACTACAAGACGATCGCCCTGGGACGCTGCATGCCTCAAGCCCCCTTTGAGTGGCACACACTGACGGATGTGTAAGGCGAGCATTTCCGTCAATGCTTGGAAAGCACACATATCGACGTCGTCCGGGCATGGCATGCCATCAAAGCCCTTGACATTACACACGGTTTAGAAAATATTGGGTTGGCAATGCAATTTTTTGCCCTTAGCTTGCAACACGCACCTGCGCACGGTCGAACACTAAAGTACGTTGCATGCAATTATGACAACTTAACATACATACATCGCGGACGTCTGGGCCGTGGCATGCCTTCATGTCCGCTTCGATAATACACAAATTGGATGATGTCGGCGTGATCATATAATCCCTGGACAACACACACGGTCGACGTTTCGGGCATGGCCTTCCTTCATAGCTCCATGCAACGCTCTCACGGTCGGACGACGTCGTTGTGTGTCACTGCCATCATGTCCCTTGAATAACACACATGGTCGGACGCATCGGCCGTGGCATGCCATCATGGTCTTGGACATCAAACACTGTCCGATGATGTCGGTTGTAGCTATCAATTATCCCTTATACTGACACATAGACGCCGGTCAGGAAACAAATCGTGCGTTACCTCTGCTTGAATAGCCCTTGGACAAGCAACAAACGGTCGGATGCACGTCGGGCCGTGGCTCACATAATAGACCTTGGACAACACTAACGGTTTGATGAACTAGGGTATGGCATGCCATCATCGCCCTTGGGACTGCACACTACGGACGGAAGATGTCAGCGTGGCTCCATCATGGTTCCTTGGACTGCCACAAAATTTTCTGACAAAGTCGGGCGTGGAATGTATCATGTCCTAGGACAGCAACACAACCGATGACGTGAGCCTGGCAAAAACCCTGGTCAGCCGTTGCTTAATCCACTTTGGTTGGCACTCAGGTTGTTGCATGTGCAATTATAGATTTTGGACAACATCAAAACGGTCAAATGATGTCTTGCGTGGCACGTCCATCTAGCTAATTGGACAACACCCACCGTTGGAAAAAAAAAATTTTTGAAAAAAATTTCGGTCATGGCAATGCCATCATCATTCCTTTGTACTGCACCAAAATGAAACAATATCAGCGACTGGCATTCCCTCATCCGCTCTATGAAGCACGCACGCTCAAAGACATTGGGCGGGGCATGCTATCCATCGCAGGGGAGATCATCGCCCTTGGACTGCAAACACATCGGACGACGATCGAGCGTAGAATTTTAGGTAGCCCTTGGACATCACACATTGAAGACGACGTTGTACGTTGTCATGCCATAATTTTCCCTTGGAATGCACACACCACAGTCAGACGATGTGGAGCGTAGCATGGCATATAGCACTTGGAAAACGCCATGGTTCGGACGACCAAAAAAGGCTTTTTGGCTTACCATTATGGCCCTTGGACAAATGCACATTTGACGATGTCCGGGCTGGCAGCATGCTATCATTGCCCTTGGACTAATACCACATAGAGACGGTGCACAAGCTACCATGCCATCATCAACCTTTGTAAAGGCATACAGGGTCGGGTTTTTATGCCATCAGCTCTCTTTTTACTGCAAACATGAATAAACGATGTCGGGGGCAGGCATTGCCTTAATAGTCGCACGTGGCGGTTACAATGTCGTGCAACGTCGGACATGGCATGACATCATCTCCCTTGGACAGCACACAGGGTCGGACGACATCGTGCTTGGCATGCCTTCATATCCCTTGGACAGTACTCACACTTGAACGAACTTGGGCATGGAATATTATCATAGAATAGGACAGCACACACGATCAGTGAACCTCCATCATAGACCTTTGACTGCACACACAGAAGGATGATGTAAGGCGTGGCGTGGCATCATCGCCTTTGGAAAGCACACATAGTTGGAAGACGTCGGGCATGGCATGCCATCATGTCCCTTGGATATCACACATGGTCAGAGGATATCGCGTGTGGCATTCTATTATCGCCCTTGGACTGCATACACCGACGGACGATGTTAGGCATGGAATGCCACTATAGTAATTAACTGCAGACACGGTCGGATGACGTTGTACGTGGCATGCCATCATGGCCCTTGGACAGTTCAAATGATCATACAATATTAGGCGTGGCATGCCATATAGCCCTTGGACAACACAAACAATCGGACGACGTCGGGCATTGCCAACAATCATAGCCATTGGACAGCACACACGATCGAACGAAATTGTGTGTGGCATGCCATTATCTCCCTATGACAGCACACAAGTCGGATGAAGTTAGGCGTTGCTTGCCCTTGTAGTATTTCGAGAGCACACAGTGGTCGACGCGCGGTCAATGATAATGCAATCAAAGTCAAAAAAAACTTGGACATCACAAACGGTCGAACCCATCGGGTGTGGCATGCAATCATGGGCACTTGGACAGGATAAACACTCGGACAACATAGGGTGTGGCATGCCTTCTTGACTTTTATATGCACACACAGACGGATTGGCATGGCATGCTATCATTTTTCCATTGGGAATCACACACGTTGGAACCACGCGAGCGTGGTATGACATCATGTCATTGGAATGGCAACACAATCCGGTCGGATGACGTCGGGCGTGCATGCCATCAGACCCTTTGACAAAACAAACGGTTGGACGACGTTTAGGCATGTCCTTTTCAATCTAGCCCCTGAACTAACACACACGATCTATTAACGTCCCGGGCGTGTCAAGTAGCATTGCCCTGGCTCACCATGAGAGACGTAATGACTTCAGCGTGGCATGACCTCAATCAACCTTTGGATGGCTACAGCGGTTTTTTATGATAATTTCACTCATCTCTTGTACTACAACACATGAATTCACGATGTCAGGCGTGGCATTTCATCATCGCCTGTGGACAGTACACATGATCGTGCAATGTCGGGCGTGGCATGCCATCATCGCCCTTGGAAAGCACACACGGTCGGACAACGTCGTGCTTGGCATGCCTTCAAAGACATTGGACAACACTCATAGTTGAATGATGTTGGGCGTGGCATATCGTCATAGAGTAGGACAGCACACACGGTCAATCATAGCCCTTTGACTGCACACACAGACGGATGATGTAAGGCATGACATGCCATCATCACCTTTGGAAAGCACACACAGTTGGATGATGGCAGGCGTGGCATGCCATCATAGCCCTAGGACATCACACAAGGTAAGATGCTATCTTGTGTGGCATGCTATTATCGTCCTTGGAATGCACACACGGTGGAACGATGTTAGGCGTGGCATGCCATCGTGGTACTTAACTACACACAAGGTCGGAAGACGTCGGGCGTGGCATTCCTTCATGGCCCTTGGACAAAACACAGGATCTGAAGATGTCGGGCATGGAATGTCATCACATCCCTTGGACAACACACATGGTCTGACGACGTCGGGTGTGTCCTGCAATCATAGCCCTTGGACAGCAAAAATGATCAGAAGACATCGGGAGTGGCATGCAGTGTAGCCCTTGCATAGCACACACAGTCAGACGATGTCCGGCGTGGCATGCCATCATATGCCTTTTCCTACAAAAATGAACAGACGATGTTAGGCGTGGAATGCCATTATCGCCCTTTGATAGCACATAGCTCGGACGAAGTCGGGCGTTGCATGCTTGCGTAGCCTTTGGATCGCACACACAGTCGGACGAAGTGGGGTATGGCATGTCATCATTGCCCTTAGGCTGCAAACAGATATGGACGATGTTGGCCTTCCATTCCATCATCGCCTTTGGAAAGCACACACGGTCGAACGATGTTAGGCGTGGCATGCCATCATGGAACTTAACTACACACACGGTCAGACGACGTCGGGCGTGGCATGCTATCATTTCCCTTGGACTGCACACATGGTCAAACGACGTCAGGCGTTAAATGACTTCATAGCCCTTGGAAAACACATATGGTCGGAGGACAGAGGGAGTGAGGTGCCATTATGGCCCTTGGACCGCACGCACGTTTTAACAATGTCGAACGTGGCATGCCATCATTGCCGTTGGACTGCACACACAGATGGACGATGTCGGGCGTGGCAGTCTCATCATAGACGTTGAAAAATACACAATGTCGGATGACTCAGTCTTGGTATGCCATCATTGATGTTATACTGCACACACGAATTAACGATGACGGGCATGGCATACCCTCATCGCCCGAGAATGATATAAATGGTCGAACAACGTCGGTCGTGGCATGCCATCATCCCCTTGGACAGTAAACATGGTAGAACAAAGTCAGGCGTGGCATGCTCGCATAGACCTTCTCCACTACAGATGATCGACCTGGGACGTGGCATGCCATCATCCCCCTTTGAGTTCACACACTGACGGATGATGTAAGGCGTGGCATTCCGTCATCGCCTTGGAAAGCACACATAGTCAGACGTCGTCTGGCATGGCATGCCATCAAGGCCCTTGGACATTACACACGGTTAGACAATATCGGGTGTGGCATGCAATTTTCTCCCTTAGACTGCACACACGGTCGAACACTATAAGACGTTGCATGCAATTATGACACTTAACTATACATACGGTCGGAGGACGTCGGGCGTGACATGCCTTCATGTCCTTTGGACAATACACAAAATCGGATGACGTCGGGCATGGAATGCAATCATATCCCATGGACAACACACACGGTCGACGATGTCCGACATGGCCTTCCTTCATAGCTCATGCAAAGCGCTCACGGTCGGACGACGTCGTGTGTGGCATGCCATCATAGCTCTTGAATAACACACATGGTCGGACGACATCGGGCGTGGCATGCCATCATGGTCCTTGGACATCAAACACTGTCAGATGACGTCGGTTGTAGCTATCAATATTTCCTCTATACTGCCAACCAAGGTTTAAGGAAATATCGTGCGTTACAGCTTTGATAGCCGGACAGCAACCCAAAACGGTCGGGATGACGTCGGGTGTGGCTCACATTAAGACACCTTGGACAACAAATACGGTGGATGATGGTTTGTGAACTAGGGTATGGCATGACATCATCGCCCTTTGGGACTGCACCAACACGGACGGAAAGATGTCAAGGCGTGGCATGCCATCATGGTCCTGTGACTGCACAAAAACATCGGACCAAAAGTCGGGGCGTTGGAATGTTATCATGGGCCATAGGGACAGCACCACACAACCGGACGGACGTCGGCCCTGGCATGGCGGCGTAAGCCGTTTGGTTAAACACTTGTTGGGACGGACGCGGGTTGGGGGGGGGGGTTTGGGGCATGAATTATCGATTTTGGACAGCACAAATGGGTCAAAAATGATGTCTTGCGTGGGCACGTCATCTACTATTGGCAAAAAAAACTACCACCGTTTGGATGTTTGTCGGTCATGGGCCTGCCATCATTTCTCCATTGTACTGCACACACAAGATGAACAATATCAGGCATGGCATTCCATCCTCGCTCTTTAGGAAAACAAGCAACGGCTCAAACGGGAACAACATTGGCGTGGCATGCTATCATCTGCCCTGGATGCCACACAGAATTCTAGAGTAGCCCTGGGACATTCCACCACATTGGTTTAAGCGACTTTGGACGTTGCATGCCATAATTGCCCTTGGAATGCACACAACAGTCGAAACGATGTGGAGCGTAGGCATTGATCATGGCAATTGGAAAACGCACATGGTCGGGACGACCATAGGTTGGCTTACCAACTTTTTTATATGGGCCATTGGACAAATTGCCACGATTGACGACGTCTGGGCGGGCCATGCTATATTGGGCCCTTGGGATACCAAATGAGACGTATGACGTTCAAGGGCCGAGTTAGCATGACCCTCATCACCTTTGTAAGCAGTTACAGGGTCGGGGGGTTTAATGCATCATCTTTTTGTATTTACAACAAAAACATGAATAAAAACGATGTTGGGCATGGCATTTCTTTATCGCCGTGGGCCAGTTTCACTGTTCGTTGGAAAAGTAGTGCAAATGGAACAGACATCATTCCACCACTTGGACAGCACAACAGGTCGGGCGGGGGGACCATGCGTGCTCTGGGCATGCCTTCATATCCCTGGGACAGTACTCAAAACTTGAACGAACTTGGACATGGAATATCTTATAGAATAGGAGAGCACACCCGGTCAGTGAACCTCCATATAGGGACCTTTGACAGCAACCACAGAAGGATGATGAAGGCGTTGGCGTGGCATCATTGCCTTTGGAAAAAGCCACACATAGTTGGAAGAGTGATAGGGCATGGAACATGGAATCGTGGCCCTTTGGATATACAAATGGTCAGAGGAGATTTCGGGTCATGTGGCATTCATTTATCGCCCTTGGGACTGCACATATGGTCAAAACGATGTAGGCGTGGTATTGCCATCATGGTTGTTTTGTAATACAAATTAAAGGCGAGGACGTCGGGGCGTAACATGCCTTCATTTGCTCGGACATACCACATGAATCTGACATATTTAAGCATGGCTGTTATCCATATCCCGTGTGGACCAACACACACGGGGGACGACATCGGGTGTGTCTTTCCATCTATCCCTGGACAGCATAACACAAAATTAGACGATGTCGATGAGTGGGCATGCTGGTATCCCTTGAAAACCACCACACAGTCGGACGACTTACTGTCGGGCGTTTGGGAAAGAAAAAAACAATAGGCTTTTTGCCGCACAAACGAATAGACGAGTTGTGCGTGAAATTTCATCTATCGCACTTGGATAACCATAGCGTCAGGACGATGTCGTTAGGCGTTCATTGCTTTCGTAGCCCTTAGACACACCACACGATCGGAAGAGGGGGGTATGGCATGCCATCATCGCCTTTGGGGCTGCAAAAACTGATGAACAACTTGTTAGGGCATGCACATGCCATCATTAAGTAACTTAAAACTGCACACATGGTCAGTGAGATAAAGTCGGGCTGTGGCCATGCCATCATTGGCCCTTTATAGATGCCACACATGGTCGGACATCTTAGTTTTGCTTAAGCATGGCCATCATAGACCTTAGACAACACTAACAATTGAACGATGTTGGGCGTGGCATATCATCGAGAATAGGATAAAAAAGGAAAGCAAACACGGTCGGTCGACCTCTATTATCACCCTTTGACTGTACACACAGACGGATGATGTAAGATGTTGCATGGCATCATCGTCTATGGAAAGCACACAAAGTCGGACGACGTTAGGCGTTGCATGCCATCATGGTTCTTAGGAACGCACACGTCAGACGGATGATCGGTGTGTTAGCATGTTCGATCACCCTGAAAGTTCCACACACGGGGTTCGAAGATGTTAGGCGTGGATTTGCCATCATGGTAATTAACTACACACAGTCGGAGGATGTCGGGTGTGGCATGCCTTCATGGCCCTTGGACAATACACTGGATCTTACGATGTTGCGCATGTCATGTCATTTTATCCCTTCGATAACACGCACAGTTGGATGACGTTGGGTGTGTCCTGCCATCATAGCCCTTGGACAGCAAACACGATTAGACGACGTCGGTAGTGGCATGCCTATGTAGCCCTTGAACAACACACACAGTCGGAAGATGTCGGGTGAGGCATGCCATCATTGATCTTTTACCGCAAACAATTGGACGAAGTTGACTGTGGCATGCCATTATCGCCCTTGGATAGCACATAGCTCGGATGAAGTTGGGTGTTGCATGCTTGCGTATCCCTTGGACATTACACACGGTCGGGCGAAGTGGGGTATGGCATGCCATAATGTCCCTTATTCTACAAAAAACACGGGACCAAAAACAAGTTAGGGCATGGGCAGGCCATCAGAGTACTACTGCACACAAATCAGAACGAACGCGGGCGGCACATGGCCCATCTCTTGCCATTGGAAAATAAAAGGATTAGGACGACGCGGGGCTTGGCATGCCATATTAGCCCTTGGGCACTCACGCACTAACGGACGACGTTGGGCTTGGCCTGCCAATTATAACCCCTGGGGGAAAAAACACACACCATCGCCAATGGACGAAGGGCATGCATGCCTGCGATCCCTTTACATTCAAAACACAGTCGGAAAACAACGTCGGCGTGGATGTCAATAATCGCTATTTTACCGCACAAACGAATTGAAGAATTTTTGCATGGCGTGCAATTATCGCCCTTAGAAAGCACACAGGTCAAACGAAGTCGGGCATTTCATTCCCGCGTAGTCATTTAACAAAACACACGGTCAATCAACGTCGGGCGTGGCATGCTATCATTGCCCTTCGACACCACAAAGAGATGGATGACGTTAAGAGAGGCATTATATAATTACTTTTGGAAAGCATACACAGTTGGAGGACATCGAGCATTGCATGCCATCATTGCTCTTGTACTGCACACACAAATGAAATATGTTGGGCATGGCATTTCATTATCGCCTATGTACAGTACACATGGTCGGGAAACACACACGGTTGGATGAAGTCGGGTATGGCATGCAATCATTGCCCTTGGACTGCAAACACGGACGAATGATGTTAGGCATGGCATGCCATGATGGAACATAACTACACACACGGTCAGAAGACGTCGGGCTAGGTATGCCATCATGGCCCTTGGACAGTACACAAGATCGGATGACGTCGGGCGTGATATGCCATATTACCCCTTTTATCGCACAAACAAATAGACGATGTTTGGATGGCCCGGGCCGGTTGGCATTGCATTTATCGCCATTGAATGCAAACTAGTCGGATGAATAGTCGGGGATTGCATCTTGCAAAGCCCCTTGGGAATGCAAACACGTGCCTACGATGTAGGGCATGACATGCCATCATCGCCCTTGGGCTACAAAAATGGACAAACAATGTTAGACATGGCATGCCATCATAGTACGTAACTTCACACAAAGTTTTAGGACGAACGTCGGGTCATTAGCATCCTTCTTGGAAAGGAAATTCGGATCAGACCGACGTCGGGGGCATGGCATGCCATCATAGCCGTTGGACAGCACACACGATCGAACGACGTCGGGCGTGGCCTGCCTTTATAACCCTTGGACAACACACACCATCGAATGACGTCGGGCATGGCATGCCTGAGTATCCCTGGCACAACACACAAAGTCGAACAACGTCGAGCGTGGCATGCCATCATTGCTATTTTATCGCACACATGAACGGATGAAATTTTGCATGGCATGCCATTATCGCCCTTAGAAAGCACACGGGTAGAATGAAGTCGGGCGTTGCATGCCCGCGTAGTCCTTGAATAAAACACACGGTCGATCGACGTCGGGCGTGGCATGATATCATTTCCCTTCGACTGCATACAGAGATGGATGACGTCAAGAGAGGCATGATATTATCACCTTTGAAAAGCACACACGGTCAGAGGACATCGAGCTTTGCATGCCATCATCTCTCTTATACTGCGCACACGAATGAACGATGTCGCGTATGGAATTCCATCATCGCCTATATACAGTATACATGGTAAGGCAACGTCGAGCATGGCATCCCATCATCGCCCTTGGACAACACACACGGTCGGACGAATTCGGGTATGGCATGCAATTATCGCCCTTGGACTGCAAACACGGACGGACAATGTAAGGCATGGCATGCCATCATGGAACTAAACTACAAACACAGTCAGATGACATCGGGTTTGGTATGCCATCATGGCCCTTGGACAGTACACAGGATCGGACGACATCGGGCATGACATGCCATCATAGCCCTTTACCGCACAAACGAACAGACAAAGTTGGGCGTGGCATGCCATTATTGCTCTTTGATAGAACATAGGTTGGACGAGGTAGGGCGTTGCATGCCTGCATAGTCCTTGGAAAGCACACACAATCGAACGAAGTTGGGTATGTTATGCAATCATCGCTCTTGGACTGCACATACAGACGGACGATGTTAGGCATTGCATACCATTATGGTAATTAACTGCACACACGGTCAGACGACATCGGGTGTGGCATGCCATCATGGCCCTATGACAGTACAAAGGATCATACAACCTTGGGCGTGGCATGCCATCACAGCCCTTGGACAGCACAAATAATCGGACGACGTCGAGCGTGGCACGCCATCATAGCCCTTGGACAGCACACACAATCGGATGAAATTTTGCGTGGCATGCCATTATCACCCTCTGACAGCACATAGGTCAGATAAAGTCAGGCGTTGCATGCCCACGTAGACCTTCGAAAGCACACCATATAGGACGACGACGGGTGTGACATGCCATCAAAGTCCTTGGACAGCACAAATGGTTGAACGACATCGGGCGTGGCATGCTATCATGGCACTTGGAAAAGACACACAGTCGGATAATGTTGGGTTTGGCATGTCATCATGGTCCTTGGACTGTACACATGGTCGGACAACATCGAGCGTGGCATGTCATCATGTACCTTGGATAGTACACAGGATAGGACGATGTCAGGCGTGGCATGCCACCATGGCCCTTGTACAACACACACGATAGGACAACATTGGGCTTTGCCTGCCATCATATCCCTTGGACACCACAAATGATCGAACGTGGCTTTTTATTATGGTCCTTGTATAACACAAACGGTCGTACGACATTGGGTATGTCATGAAATCATAGCCTTTGGAAAGTACACACAGTCGCGATTAAGTCGAGCGTGGCATGTCTGCGTAGCCCTTGGGAAGCCCACACGGTCTGACGACGTGGGGCGTGGAATGCCATAATAGCCCTTGGACAGCACACACGGTTAAATGACGTTAAGCGTGACATGTCATCATATTCCTTGTATAGAACACATGGCCAAATCATGTTGGGTGTGGAATGTCATCATCGCCCTTGGACTGCACACACGATCGAACGATGTCAAGCATAGCATGCCATGAAGCCCTTAGACAGCACACATGGTAGGACGACGTCGTGCGTGGCATGCAATCATAGCCCTTAGAAAGCACTCACGATTTAACGACGTTGGGCGTGGAATGTAATTATAGACCTTGGATAGAACACACGGTCGCTCGACCTTTGACGTGGCATGCCATCATCGCCCTTGGATAGTGCACACAGTCGAAGGACATCGGATGTGGCATGGCATCATGGCCCTTAGACTTCACACACGGTCTGATGACGTTGGATGTGACATGCCATTAGCACATTTGGACTGCACACACGGGTGGGCAAGGTCAGGCATGGCTTATATCATAGCCCTCGCACAACACACACAGTCGGATGACGTCGGGCATGGCATGTCATCATATCCCTTACACAACACATATGGTCGGACAAAATCGGGTATGACATGCCATTATTGCCCTTGCACTACACACTCGGACGGACGATGTAAGGCATGCCCTGCCATCATGGTCCTTGGACTGCACACATGGTCGGATGACGTCAGGGATGGCATGACATCATGACCCTTCGATAGTACAAAGAATTAGACGACATCGAGCGTGGCATTCCATCATAGCTCTTGGAGTGCAAACACGATCGGATGACGTCGGGTTTGTCCTGCCATCATAGACCTTGGACAGCACACACTATCATACAATGTCAAGAGTGGCATGCCTGTGTATCCCTTGCACAGCACACACATTCGGACGATGTCGGGTGTGGTATGCCATTATCACCCTTGCATATCACATAGGTTGGACAAAGTCGGGCGTTTCATACAAGCATAATCCTTGGACAACACACACGATCGGACGAAGTCGGGTATGGCATGCCATTATCTCCCTTGGACTGCACAAATGGATGGACGATGTTAGGCATGGCATGCCATCATGGTAATTAACTGCAGACACGGTCGGATGACGTTTGGCGTGGAATGCCATCATGGTCCTTGGATAGTTCAAACGATCAGACAATGTTGGGCATGGCATTCCATCATAGCCCTTGGATAGCACAAACAATGGGACGACATCGGGCATTGCCCTCAATCATATCCCTTGGAAACCACACACGTCGAACAAAATTGTGTGTAACATGCCATTATCGCCCTTGGACAGCACACAGGTCGGATAAAGTTAGGCGTTGCATACCCGCGTAGTACTTCGAAATCAAACATGGTCGGACGACGGTGGGCGTGATATGCAATTAAAGTCCTTGGACATCACAAATGGTTGAACGACATCGGGCGTGGCATGCAATCATAGAACTTGGACAAGATAAACACTCAGACAACGTCGGGTCAGACACACGGTAGGATGTTGTCGGGCGTGGCATACCATCATTGCCCTTGGACAGTACGAAGTATCAAATAACTTTGGGCGTGTTATGCCATCATAGCCCTTGAACAGCACAAACAATCGCACGACGTCGGGCATTTCCCTCTATCATAGCCCTTGGACAGCACAAACGATTCGACAAAATTGTGCATGGCATGCCATTATTTCTCTTGGACAGCACACAGGTCGAATGAGGTCAGGCGTTGCATGTCCGCGTAGAACTTCAAAAGCACACACGTTCGAACTACAGCGGGCGTGACATGCCATCAAAGTCCTTGGACAGGATAAACTCTTAGACAACGTCGGGTGTGGCATGCCTTTCTTGCATTTAGATTGCACACATAGATAGACGATGTTGGACATGGAATGTCATCATTGCCATTTAGAAGCACACATGGTTTGACGACATTGAGCGTGGTATGCCATCATGTCCCTTGGAAAGCACACACATTCTGAAGACGTCGCGCATGTCATGCCATCATAACCGTTGGACAACACAAACGCATGGACGACGTTAGGCGTGGCTTGTCATCATATCCCTTGAACAACACAAACGGTCGATCGACGTCGGGCGTGGCATGATTTCATTGCCGTTGGACTACACATAGGGACAGATGAAGTCAGGCGTGGCATGACATCATCACCTTTGGAAGGCATACAAGACCGGGTTTTTCATGCCATCATCTCTCTTGTACTGCACACATGAATGAATGATGTCGGGCTTGTCATTTCATCATTGCCCGTGGATAGTACACATGGTCGGGCAACGTCGAGCGTGGCATGCCATCATCTCCCTTGGACATCACACACGGGCAGAAGTCATCGTGCTTGGCATGCCTTCATAGTCCTTGGACAACACTCACAGTTGAACGACGTTGGGCGTGGCATATCATCATAGAATACGACAGCACACACGGTAAGTCAACCTCCATCATAGCCCTTTGACTGCACACAGAGATGGATGATGTAAGGGGTGGCATGCCATCATCTCCTTTGGAAAGCACACACAGTTGGACGACGTCAGGCGTGGCATGACATCATGGCCCTTGGACATCACACACTATTAGATGATATCGGATGTGGCATGCTATTATCGCCCTTGGACTGCACACACGGTCGAACGATGTTAGGTGTGACATGTCATCATTGTACTTAACTAAAAACAAGGTTGGAGGACGTTGGGCGTGGCATGCCTTCATGGCCCTTGGACAATACACGGGATCTGACGACGTTGGGCATGGCATGTCATCATAGCCGTTGGATAGAACACAAGGTCGGTCGACATCGGATGTGGAATACAATCATCACCCTTGGACTGCACACACAGATGGACGATGTCAATCCTTGCATTCCATCTTCGCTTTTGGAAAGCATACACGATCAGATGATTTCCCACGTGGCATGCCATCATCGCCTTTGGACTGCACACACGGTTAGACGACGTTGGGTGTGGAAATCCAGAGTATCACTTAGACAGCATACACGGTCGGATGACGTAGAGCACGACATGCCATCATCGCCCTTGGAAAACACATATGGTTGCACACGATAAAGCATCGCTTGCCATTATGGCCCTTGAAGAAAATGCACGGTAGGATGACATCAGACGTGGCATGCCATCATCGCCCTTGGAAGGCACACACATATGTATGATATCGGGCGTGGCATGTCATCATCACCTTTTGAAAGCACACACAGAATGAGACGTTGGGCGTGGAATGCTATCATCACCCTAGAATGCACTCATGGTCGGCCGACGTCAGGCCTGGAATGCGAGAGTAGCCCTTCTACAGCACACATAGTCAAACTCATTGGGCGTGGCCTGACATCATCACCCTTGGACTGCACACACAGTCGCACGATATTGGGCGTAGCATACAACAATAGACCTTCGAAAACACACACTTTTGGACGACATAAGGCGTGGTTTCCATTATTGCCCTTGGACTGCACACACTGTAGGATGATGTCGGGTGTCACATTCCATCATGGCCCTTAGATTGTACATACGGTTGAACCACGTCGATCGTGGCATGCACGTGTAGCCGTTGGACAATAAACACTTTCGAACAAAGTCGTGCGTGGCGTACCATAATCGCCCTTTGATAGTTCACATGGTCAGACAACGTCAGGCGTGGCATACCATCATTGCCTTTTGACATCATAGACAGATGGACGACGTCGGGCGTGGCATGCCGTAATAGCCCTTGGACAGCAACACGGTTGAATGACATTAAGCCTTGCATGTCCTCATAGACCTTGGATAGAACACACAATCAGTCAATGTCGGACGTGGCATGCCATCATCTCCCTTGGACTGCACACACAGATGGATGATGTCAGGAGTGGCATGCCATCATCTCCTTTGGAAAACACACACAGTCAAAGGACTTCGGACGTGGCATGCCATCATCGCCCATGGACTGCACACACGGTCATATGATGTCGGGAGTAAAATGCCAGAGTATCCCTTAGAGAGTTCAGATGGTTGGATGACATCAGGCGTGCCATTCCATCATCGCCCTTGAACTGCACACACATAGATTGACAATGACAGGCGTGGTATGCCATCATAGCCTTTGGAAAGAACACACAGTAAGATTACATCGGGCATGGCATGCCATCATCTCCCTTGGACTGCACACACAGATGGATGATGTCGGGCGTTGCATGCCATCATCTCCTTTGGAAAGCACACACAGTCAAAGGACTTCGGGCGTGGAATGCCATCATCGCCCATGGACTGCACACACGGTCTGAGGATGCCGGGCGTAAAATGCCAGAGTAGCCCTTGGAGAGTTCAGATGGTTGGACAACGTCAGGCGTGCCATTCCATCATCGCCCTTGAACTGCACACACATAGATAGAGAATGTCAAGCGTGGCATGCCATCATATCCTTTGGAAAGCACACACGGAAAGATGACATCGGCCGTGGCATGCCATCATCTCCCTTGGACTGTAGACACAGATGGACGATGTTGGGTCTGGCATTCCATCATTGCCTTTGGAAAGCACACACGGTAATAACACGTCAGCGTGTCATGACATCATCGCCCTTGGACTACACACACGTTCAGATGATGTCGGGCGTGGAATGGAAGAGTAGCCCTTTAACAGCACATACAATCGGATGACGTCGAGTGTGGCATGCCATCGTGACCCTTAGATAGGACACACGGTCGGTCAACGTCTGGTGTGGGATAACATCCTTGCCCTTGGATAGCACACACGTTCGGATGATGTTTGCAATGGCATGACATTATTTCCCTGGAACTGCACAAATATACGGACGATGTCGGGTGTGGTATGCCATCATCTCCTTTGTAAAGCACACACGATCGGACGACGTCGGGCATTGAATTCCTTCATGTCTCTTTGACAGCACACACCGTTGGATGATGTCGGGCGGTGAATGCCATCATAGCCCTTCGACTGCACAAATGATTGGATGACTTCAGGCATGGCAGTTCATCATAGCCCTTGAACAGCAGAAACATACGGACGATATTAAGTTTGGCACGCCATCATCGCCCTTGTATTGCACACACACACGGACGACGTCGGGTGTGGAATGCCATGATAGCCCTTGGTAAACACAGATGGTCAGATGAAATAGAGTGTGACTTGACATTATGGCACTTGGACAGAACGCACGGTAGACGATGTCGAATGTGGCATGCCATCATTGCCCTTGTAATGCACAGACATATGGATGATGTTGGGCATGGCATGAAATCATTGCTCTTGGAAAGCACACACGATCCAACGAAGTCAAGTTTTTGCATGCCCACGTATCCCTTGGAAACCATACACTATTGGAAAACATCATGCATGGCATGCCATAATAGCCCTTGGATAACACACGCGGTTGGAAGACATTGGGCGTTGCATATCATCATATCTCTTGAACAACACACACAGTCGGACAACGTCCAGCGTGGCACGCCATCATGGCCGTTGGAAAGCACACACGGTTGAACGACGTTGGGCTTAGCATGTCATCATAGACCTTAGATAGCACACACGGTCAGTCGACTACGGACGTGGCATGCCATAATCGCCCTTGTACTGCACACATAAATGGAAGATGTTGGGCCTGGCATTCCATCATCACCTTTGGAAAGCACACACGATAAGACAATCTCGGGTGTGGCATGCCATCATCTCCCTTGGCTACACACACGATCAGACAATGTCGGGCGTGGAATGACAGAATAGCCCTTGGAAAACACTCATGGTCTAACGACGTCGGGCGTGGCATGCCATAATCGCCCTTGGACTGCACAGACAATCGGATGACGTAGGGAGTAGAATTCTACCATCGCCCTTGGAAAACACATATGGTTGCACCCAATAGAGCGTCGCTTGCCATTATGGCACTCCGAGCGAAAGCGCGGTTGGATTATATCGTTTGTGACATGCCATCATCGCCCTTTGAAGGCACAAACATATGGACGATATCAGGCTTGGCATGCCATCATCACCTTTGAAAAGCACACACAGAATGAGACGTAGGGCGTGGAATGCCATCATCGCCCTAGAATGCACTCATGGTCGGCCGACATCGGCCATGGAATGCTAGAGTAGCCCTTGGATAGCACACACAGTCGAACAACATTGGGCGTGGCCTGACATCATTGCCCTTAGACTGCACACACAGTCGCACGACATCAAGCGTAGCATGCCATAATAGACCTTCAAAAACACACACGGTTAGACTACATAGGGCGTTGTTGCCATTATGGCCCTTGGATAGCACTCACAGTAGGACGAAGTCGGGTGTTGCATTCCATCATGGCCCTTAGACTGTACATAAAGTCAAAGCACGTCGACCGTGGCATACACGTGTAGCCGTTGGACAACACACACTATCGAACGAAGTCATGCATGGCGTACCATCATCTCTCTTTGATAGTACACATGGTTTGACAACGTTAGGCGTGGCGTACCATCATTGCCTATGGACATCATAGACTGATGGACGACGTCGGGCGTGGCATGCCATAATAGCCCTTGGACAGCACACAAGGTTGAATGACATTAACCCTCGCATTTCATCATAGACCTTGGATAGAACACACAATCAGTCAGCCTCGGATGTGGCATGCCATCATCGCCCTAGGACTGCACACACTGATGGACGATGTCGGGCGTGGCATGTCATGATCGCCTTTGGAAAGCACACACAGGCAAATGACATCGGGCATGGAATGCCATCATTGCCCCTTGACTGCACACACCGTCAGATGATGCCTGGCGTAGAATGCCAGAGTAGCTCTTGCACAGTTCAGATGGTTGGACGACGTCGGGCGTGCCATTCCATCATCGCCTTTGAACTTCACACACATAGATAGACAATGTCGGGCGTGGCATGCAATCATTGCCTTTGGAAAGCACACATGGTAAGACGACATCGGGCGTGGCATGCCATCATCTCCCTTGGAATGCACACACAGATGGACGATGTTGGGTCTGGTATTCCAACATCAACTTTAGAAAGCACACACGGTAAGACAACATTAACATGGCATGACATCATCGCCCTTGGACTACACACACGTTCAAACGACGTCGGGCGTGGAATGCAAGAGTAGCCCTTGGACAACACACACAACCGGATGACGTCGAGCGTGGATTTCCATCATGGCCCTTTGATAGGACACATGGTGGGGCAACATCGGGTGTGGGATAACATACTAGACCTTGGATAGCACACAATTCGGATGATGATTGCAATGCCATGCCATCAGCGCCCTTGAACTACACACACATACGGACGATGTCGGGTGTGGCATGCCATCATCGCCTTTGGAAAGAACACACGATCAGATGACGTCGGGCATGGAATTCATTCATGTCTCTTTGACAGCACACACCGTTGGACGATGTCGGGCGATGAATGCCATCATAGCCCTTGGAAAACACACATGATTGGATAACTTTGGGCATGGCAGGTCATGATAGCCCTTGGACATCACAAACATACAAACGATGTTGGGTTTGGCATGCCATCATCGCCCTTGTATTGCACACACACACGAACAACGTCGGGTGTGGCATGCCATCATAGCCCTTGGAAAACACATATGGCCAGATGAAATAAAGTGTGACTTGACATTATGGCCCTTGGACAAAACGCACGGTAGACGATGTCGAACGTGGCATGCCATCATTGATCTTGGAATTCACAAACATATGGACAATTTTGGGCGTGGCATGAAATCATCGCTCTTGGAAAGCACACACGATCGAACGAAGTCAAGTTTTTCATGCCCACGTATCCCTTGGAAACCATACACTTTCGGACAACACATAGGTTTGACGAAGTCGGGCCTCGTAGACCATGGCCAGTGCACATGGTCGGATGACAACTGGCGTGACATGCAATCAAAGTCCTTGGACAACATACACGGTCGGACAATGTAAGGCGTGGCATGCCATCATAGCCCTTATACAATACACATGGTGGAATAACCTTAAGTGTGTCATGTCATCAAATCCCTTGGATAGCACACACAATCGGTGGACCTTGTACGTGGCATGCCATCATCTCCCTTGGATTGGACACACGAATGAACAATGTCGGGCATGGCATTTTATCTTCGTCCTTTGACAGTACACATGGTAAGACAACGCCAGGCGTGGCATTCCATCATTGTCTTTGGACAACACACATGGTCTGACAACGTCGGGCGTGGTATGCCATCATATCTCTTGGATAGTACACACTGTTGAATGACATTAAGCATGGCATGTCAACATAGCCCTTGGATATCTTACACAATCGATCGACCTCGAATGTGGCATGCCATCATCGCCCTTGGACTTCACACACAGATGCACGATGTCGGGCGTAGCATGCGCTCATCGCCTTTGGAAAGAAGACATGGTCAAACGACGTCGAGAGTGGCATGCCATCATTGCCCTTTTACTGCACAAACGATTGGACAATGTCGGGCGTAGAATGCTAGAGCAGCCCTTGGATAGCTCACATGGTTGGACGACGTCGAGCGTGGCATTCCTTAATCACCCTTGGACTACACACACAGATTGATGATGTCTAGCGTTGCATGCCACCATTGTCTTTGTAAAGCACACACAGTAAGACGTCATCGGGCGTGGCATGCCATCATCGCCCTTGGACATCACACTCAGATGGACAATGTTTGGCCTACCATTCCAATATCGCCTTTGGAAAGCACACACGGTAAGACGACGTCAGCGTGGTATGCCATCATCGCCCTTGGACTACACACACGTTCAGACGACGTCGGGCGTGGAATGCAATAGTAGCCATTGGACAGCAAACACAATCGGATGACATCGAGGGTGGCATGCCATCGTGACCCTTGGATAGGACACACGGTCGTTCAACGTCCGGTGTAAGATAACATCCTAGCCCTTGGATAGCAAACATGTTCGGATGATGTTTGCAATGGCATGACACTATCGCCCTGGAACTGCACACACATACGGACGATTATGGGTGTGGCATGCCATCATCGCCTTTGTAAAGCACACATGATCGGACGACGTCGGGCATGGAATTCCTTCATGTCTCTTGGACAGCACACACCGTTGGAAGATGTTGGGCGATGAATGCCATCATAGCCCTTGGACTGCACACATGATTGGATGACTTCGGGCATGGCACGTCATCATAGCCCTTGGACAGCACAAACATACGTATGATGTTGGGTTTGGCAGGCCATCATCGCCCTTGTATTGCACACACACACGGACGATGTCGGGTGTGGCATGCCATGATAGACCTTGGAAAACACATATGTTCAGATGAAATAGAGTGTGACTTGACGTTATGTCCCTTGGACCAAACGCACGGTAGACGATGTCGAATGTGGCATGCCATCATTGCACTTGGAATGCACATACATATGGACAATGTTGGGCGTGGCATGAAATCATCGCTTTTGGAAAGCACACACGATCGAATGAAGTCAAGTTTGGCTTGCCCACGTAGCCCTTGGAAACCATACACTATCGGACAACATCATGCGTGGCATGCCATAATAGCCCTTGGATAACACACGCGGTTGGAAGACGTTGGGCGTGGCATATCATCATATCTCTTGAACAACACACACAGTCGGACAGCGTCCAGCGTGGCACTCCATCATGGCATTTGGACAGCACACACAATTGAACAACGTTGGGTTTATCATGTAATCATAGACCTTAGATAGCACACACGATTAGTCGACTACATACGTGGCATGCCAGAATCGCCCTTGGACTGCACACATAAATGTAAGATGTTAGGACTGGCATTCCATCATCACCTTTGGAAAGCACACACGGTAAGACGATCAGGTGTGGCATGCCATCATCTCCCTTGGCTACACACACGATCAGAAAATGTCGGGCGTTGAATGCCAGAATAGCCCTTGGAAAACTCACACGGTCTGACGACGTCGGGCGTGGCATGCCATAATCACCGTTGGAAAACACATATGGTTGCACGCAATAGAGCGTCGCTTGCCATTATGGCCCTTGGAGCGAACGCACGGTTGGATGATATGGGACGTATCATGCTATCATCGCCCTTTGAAGGCAGACACAAATGGACGATATCGGGCGTGGCATGCCATCATCACCTTTGGAAATTACACATAGAATGAGACGTTGGGCATGGATTGCCATCATCTAGCTAGAATGCACTCATGGTCGGCCGACGTCGGGCATGGAATGCGAGATTAGCCCTTCGACAACACACACAGTCGAACAACATTAGGCATGGCCTGACATCATCGGCCTTAGATTGCACATACAGTCGCACGACATCAAGCGTAGCATGCCATAATAGACCTTCGAAAACACACACGGTTGGACTACATAGGGCGTTGTTACCATTATGGCCCTTGGACAACACTCCCGGTAGGACGACGTCGGGTGTTGCATTCCATCATGGCCCTAAGACTGTACATACGGTCGAACCACGTCGACCGTAGCATGCACGTGTAGTCGTTGGACAACACACACTGTCGAACGAAGTCATGCGTGGCGTACCATCATCTCTCTTGGATAGTACACATGGTCTGACAACGTCAGGCGTGGCGTACTATCATTGACTTTGGACATCATAGACTGATGGACGATGTCGGGCGTGGCATGCCATAATAGCCCTTGGATAGTACACACGGTTGAATAACATTAAGCCTCGCATGTCATCATAGACCTTTGATAGAACACACAATCAGTCAGCCTCGAACGTGGCATGCCATCATCGCCCTTGGACTGCACACACAGATTGACGATGTCGGGCGTGGCATGCCATCATTGCCCCTGAACTGCACACACCTTCAGATGATGCCGGGCGTCGAATGCCAGAGTATCCCTTGCACAGTTAAGATGGTTGGACGACGTCGGGCATGCCATTCCATTATCGCCCTTGAACTTCACACACACAGATAGACAATGTCGGGCGTGGCATACAATTATTTCCTTTGGAAAGCACACACGGTAAGACGACACTGGGCGTGGCATGCCATCATCTCCCTTGGAATGCACACACAGATGGACGATGTTGGGTCTGGCATTCCAACATCGCCTTTGAAAAGCACACACAAATGGACGATGTTGGGTCTGGCATTCCAACATCGCCTTTGAAAAGCACACACGGTAATACGACATCAACATTGCATGACATCATTGCCCTTGGAGTACACACACGTTCAAACAACGTCGGGAGTGGAATGCAAGAGTAGCCCTTGGACAGCACACACAACTGGATGTCGTGGAGCGTGGCTTGCCATCGTATCCCTTGGATAGGACACACAGTCGGGCAACATCGGGCGTGGGATAACATCCTAGACCTTGGATATCAGACACGTTCGAATGATTTTTGCAATGGCATGCCATCAGCGCCCTTGAACTACACACACATACGGACGATGTAGGGTGTGGCATGCCGCCATCGCCTTTGGAAAGCACACACTATCAGACGACGTTGGGCATGGAATTTCTTCATGTCTCTTGGACAGTACACACCGTTGGACGATGTCGGGCGATGAATGCCATCATAGCTCTTGGACACCACACATGATTGGACGTCTTCGGGCGTTGCAGGTCATCGTAGCCCTTGGACAACAAAAACATACGGACGACGTTGGGTTTGGCATACCATCATCGCCCATGTATTGCACACACACACAGACAACGTAGGGCGTGGCATGCCATCATAGCCCTAGGACAACACACAGTTGGACGAAATTCGGTGTGGCATTCCATCATTCCGTTTGAGAATACACACTATAAAACAACGTCGAGCGTCGCATATATCATATCTATTGGACAACACACAGAGTTGGAGAACGTCGGGCGTGGCCTGGCATCACTGCTCTTGGAAAGCCTACATGGTCGGACGACATCGGGCATTTAATGCCATCATCGCCCTTGGACTGCACAAACAAATGAATTATGTCGGGTGTGGCATGTAATCATCTCCCTTGGACAACATATACGGTCGGACGAAATTAGGCGTGGATTTTTGTCATTTCCCTTTGACAATACACACGATCGGACGACATCGGGCGTGGCATGTACTTATAGAAATTGGAAAGAACAAACGATTGGAGGACTTCGAGTGTGGCTGGTCATCATAGCCCTTGGACAACACACACGGTCGAACGACGTCGGGCGTTACATGCTATCATCGCCCTTGTAGTGCACAAACACGGACGACGTCGGGAGTGGCATGCCACCATAGCCCTTGGACAACACATACAGTTGGATGACATCGGGCGTTGCTTGATATCAATGCGCTTGGACATCGCACACAATCGGACGATGTCAGGCGTGTCAACAGTTGAATGACCTTAAGCGTGCATGTCATCATATCCCTTGGATAGCACACACAATCAGTGAATCTTGTACGTGGCATGTCATCATCTCCTGTGGAATGCAAACACAAATGAACGATGTCGGGCGTGGCATTCTATGATCGTCCTTTGACTATACACATGGTTAGAAAAACGTCGGGCGTGGCATGCGATCTTCGCCTTTGGACAGCACACACGGACGTACGACGTCGAGCGTGGTATGCCGTCATATCTCTTGGATAGCACAAGAGATTTAATGGCATTAATCATGGCATGTAAACATAGCCCTTGGATAGCACACACAATCGGTCGAACTCAAATGTGGCATGCCATCATCACCCTTTGACAGCACACACAGATGGACGATGTCAGGTGTGGCATGACCTCATCACCATTGGAAAGAAAACATGGTCAACTGATGTCGAGAGTGGCATGTCAACATTGCCCTTGTATTGCACGCACGGTCGAACGATGTCGGGCGTAGGATGCTAGAGCAGCCCTTGGATAAAACAAACGGTCGGGCGATGTCGGGCGTGGCATTCCATCATCTCCCTTGGACTACACACACAGATGGATGATGTATGGCGTGGCATGCCATCATTGCCTTTGGAAAGCACACACGGTAAGACGACATCGGGTGTGACATGCCATCATCTCCTTCGGACTGCACACTCAGATGGACAATGTTGGGCATAGCATTACAATATCGCCTTTGGAAAGAACACACTGTCAGATAATGTCGGGCGTTGCATTTGATCATCTCCCTTGGACTGCACACACGTTGAAGATGACGTCGGGCGTGGAATCCAAGAGTAGCCCTTGGACAGCACACAAGATCGGACAACGTCGAGGGTGGCATACCATCGTCTCCCTTGGAGTACACACAGAGTCGAACGTCATCGGGCTTGGCTTGCCATTATGGCCCTTGGACCGCACGCACGATCAAATGATGTCAGACGTAGCATGCCTTCATCACCCATGGACTCCACACACAAATTCACTTTGTCGAGCGTGGAATTCCATCATCGACTTTTGAAAGCACACATGGTATGACAACCTCGGGCGTGGCATGCCATCATCGCCCTACGACTGCAAACATGGTCGGACGACATCAATCGTGGAATGCCAGAGTAACCCATGGACATCATATACGGTAGGACAACGTCGCACGTTGCATGTCATCATGGCCATTGGACAAAACAAATTGTCTGAAGATATCAGTCGTGTTATGCAAGCATCGCACTTGTACATCATAGACGAATGAACGATGTCAGGCGTGGCATTCCATCATCGCCCTTGGAAAGCACGCATGCTCAAACTACATTGGACGTGGCATGCTATCATCTCCCTTGGACTGCACACACAGTCGGAAGACGTCGGACGTAGAATGCCAAAGTAGCCCTCGGACAGCACAAACGGTAAGACGACATCGGATAGTGCATGATATCATTTCCCTTGGAATGCACACACAGTTTGACGACGTAGAGCGTAGCATGCCATCATAGACCTTGAAAAACGCACATCGTCGAACGACATAAGGCTTCGCTTGCCATTATGGCCCTTGAACAACATGCATAGTTGGACGATGTCAGATGTGACATGCCATCATAGCCCGTGAACAACACACACGGTCAATCGACGTCGGGCGTGGCATGCTATCATTGCCCTTGGACTACACATAGAGACGGATGACGTCAGGCGTGGAATGACATCATCACCTTTGTAGGGCATACATGGTCGGTTTTTTCATGCCATCCTCTCTCTTGTACTTAAAACATCAGTGAACAATATCGGGCGTGGCATTTCATCACCACCCGTGGAAAGTACACATGGTCGTGCAACGTCGAGCGTGGCATGACTTCATATCCCTTAGATAACACACACAGTCGGACGATATCGTGCTTGCCATGCCTTCATATCCTTTAGACAGCACTCACTTGAATGACGTTGGGCGTGGAATATTATCATAGAATAGGATAGCACACACGGTCAGTGAACCTCCATAATTGACGTTTGACTGCACACACAAATGGATGATGTAAGGCGTGGCATGCCATCATCGCCTTTGGAAAGCACACACAGGTGGCCAAAGTCCGTCGCGGCTTGCCATCATGTCCCTTGGACATCACACACGGTTGGACGATATCAGGTGTGGCATGCTATTATCTCCCTTGGACTGCACACACAGTCGGGCAACATCGGGCGTGGCATGCTTGAGTAGCCCTTGGACAGCACACACGGTTGGATGACATCATCTCCCTCGGAATGCACACACAGAAGAATGATGTAGGGCGTGGCATGCCATGATTGCCTTTGGAAAACACACACAGTATGAGATGTTTGGCATGAAATGCCATCATCGCCCTTGGACAGCATACATGGTCGGATGACATTGGGCGTGGCATGCCATCATGGACTTTGATCAGCACACACGGTCAGACGATGTCGAGCGTTGAATGCCATCATCTCCCTTAGAATGCACACACAAACGGACTATGTCGGGTGCGGCATGTCATCATCTCCCTTGGACAACGCATACGGTCCGACGAAATCAGGGATGGCATTTTTTCATTGCCCTTTGACAACACGCAGGATAGGACGACGTCGAGCGTGGCATGCAATTATAGCCCTTAGAAATCACATAATATTGGAGGACTTCAAGCGTGGCTGTTCATCATAGCCCTTGGACAGCACACACGATCGGAGGACGTCGGGTGTGGCATGCCATTATAACCCTTGGACAACACACACCATCGAATGACGAAGGGCATGGCATGCCATCATCGCTATTTTACCGCTCACACGAACGGATGAAATTTGGCATTGCATGCCATTATCGCCCTTAGACAGCACACAGGTCGAACGAAGTCGGGTGTTGCATGCCCGCGTTGTCCTTGAACAAAACACACTGCCGATTGAAGTCGGGCGTGGCATGCTGTCATTGCCCTTCGACTTCACACGGAGATTGATGACGTCAAGAGAGGCATGATTTTATTAACTTTGGAAAGCACACACGGTCGGAGGACATTGAGCTTTACATGCTATCATCGCTCTTGTACTGCGCACATGAATGAAAGATATCGGGCATGCTATTTCATCATCTCCTATGTATAGTACAAATGGTCGGGCAACGTCGAGCGTGGCATGAAATCATCTCCCTTGGATAGAACATACGGTCGGACGAAGTCGGGTATGTCATGCCATCATCTCCCTTGGAGTGCAAACACGGATGGACGATGTTAGGCATGGCATGCCATCATGGAACTTAACTGCACACACGGTCAGACGACGTCGGGCTTAGTATGCCATCATGGCCCTTGTTTAGTACACACGATTGGACGACGTCAGGCGTGACATGCCATCATAGACCTTTACCGCAAAAACAAACAGACGAAGTTGGGCGTGGCATGCTATTATCACCCTTGGATAGCACAACGCTCGGACTAAGTCGGGCCTTGCATGCTTGCGTAGCCCTTGGACAACACACACGGTTGGAGGAAGTGGGGTATGGCATGCCATCATCGCCCTTGGGCTGCAAAAACGGGCGAACAATGTTAGGCATGGCATGCCATCGTAATACTTAACTTCACACACAATCAGATGACGTCGGGATTGTCATACCATCATGGTAATTAACTGTAAACACGGTCGGACATGCCATGATAGCCGTTGGACAGGACAAACAATCGAACGACATCAGGAATTTACCTCCATCATAGCCCTTAGAAAGCACACATGGTCGGACAACGTCGGGCGTTGCATTCCATCATGGTCCTTGGACTACACACATGGTCAAACAACGTCGGGCGTGGCATGTCATCATGGACCTTGGAGAGTACACAGGATAGGATGACGTCGGGCGTGGCATGCCACCATCGGCATTGGACAGCAGACACAGTCGGACGACGTCGTGCTTAGAATGCCATCATAGCCCTTAGACAGCACACACAGTTGAATGATGTTTGGCGTGGCATATCATCATAGAATAGGACATCACACACGGTCGGTCGACTTCCATTGTCACCCTTTTAGTGCAAAGACAGATGAATGATGTAAGGCGTGGCAAGCTATCATAACCTTTGGAAAGCACACAAAGTCATACGACGTCGAGCGTGGCATTCCATCATGGCTCTTGGACATCACACACGGTCAGACGATATCGGGTGTGGCATGCTATTATTGCCATCGGACTGCACACACGGTCGAACGATGTTAGGCGTGGCATGCCATCATGGTACTTAACTACACACACGGTCGGAGGACGTTGAGCGTGGCATGCCTTCATGGCCCTTAGACAATACACAGGATTTGACAACGTCAGTCATGTCATGTCATCATCCCTTGGAAAACACACACGATCGGACGATATTGGGTGTGTCCTGCCATCATAGCCCTTGGACAGCAAACGCGATTTGATGACGTCGGGAGTGGCATGCCTGCGTAGCCCTTGCACAGCACACACAGTCAGACGATGTCGGCTGAGGCATGCCATCCTTGCCCTTTTACAGCATAAACAAACAGACGAAGTTGGGCGTGGCATGCCCTTGTCGCCCTTGGATAACACATAGCTCAGATGAAATCGGGTGTTGCATGTTTACGTAGCCCTTGGACAGCACACACTGTCGGACGAAGTGGGGAAAGGCATGCCATCATGGACCTTGGGCTGCAAAAAAGGACGAACGATGTTAGGCATGACATGCCATAATAGTAAGTAACTTTACACACAGTTAGACGACGTCTGGCTTGGAATGCCATCTTGGCCCTTGGACAATACACAGGATCAGACGACGTCTGGCATGCCATCATAGCCCTTGCACAACACACACGATCGAAGGACGTCGCGTGGCCTGCCATTATAACCCTTGGACAACACACACCATCGAATGACGAAGGGCATGGCACGCCTGCGTATCCATTGCACAACACACACAATCGAACGACGTCGAGCGTGGCATGCCATCATCACTATTTTACCGCACACACAAAAGGATGAAATTTGGCATCACATGCCATTATCGCCCTTAGACAACACACAGGTCGAACTATGTCGGGCATTGCATGCCCGCCTTTTCCTTGAAAAAAACACATTGTCGATCGACGTCGGGCGTGGCATGCTATCAATGCCCATAGACTGCACACAAAGATGGATGACATCAAAAGAGGCATGCTTTTATCAACTTTGGAAAGCACATACGGTCGGAGGACATCGAGCTTTGCATGCCACAATCGCTCTTGTACTGCGCACACGAATGAAAGATATCGGTCATGGCATTCTATCATCACCTATGTACAGTACAAATGGACTGGCAACGTCGAGCGTGGCATGCCATCATCGCCCTTGGACAGAACATACGGTCGGACGAAGTCGGGTATGGCATGCCATCATCTCCCTTGGACTTCAAACACGAATGGACGATGTTAGTCATGGCATGCCATCATGGAACTTAACTGCACACGTCAGACGACGTCGGGCTTAGTATGCTATCATGGCCATTGTTTAGTACACAGGATCGGACGACGTTAGGCATCACATGCCACTACAGTCATTTACCGGAAAAACGAACATATGAAGTTGGTCTTGGCATGCTATTATCGCACATGGATAGAACATAGCTTGGACTAAGTCGAGCCTTGCATGCTTGTTTATTCCTTGGACAGCATACACGGTCGGAGGAAGTGGGATATGGCATGCCATCATCTCCCTTGGGCTGCAAAAACGGACGAACAATGTTAGGCATGGCATGCCATCATAGTACTTAATTGCACACACAGTCAGATGACGTCGGGATTGGCATACCATAATGGTAATTAACTGTACACACGGTCGGATGTTGTCGGGCCTGGCATGCCATCATGGCCCTTGGATAGTACAAAGGATCGGACAACTTTGGGCATGTTATGCCATCATAGCCATTGGACAGCACAATCAATCGCACGACGTCGGGCATTTCCCTCCATCATAGCCCTTGGACAGCACACACGATTTGACGAAATTGTGCGTGGCATGCCATTATTTCCCTTGGACAACACACATGTCGGATGAAGTAAGGCGTTGCATGCTCGCGTAGTACTTCAAAAGCACACACGGTCGAACGACAGCGGGCGTGACATGCAATCAAAGTCCTTTGATAGGATAAACACTTGGACAACGTCGGGTGTGGCATGCCTTTCTTGCACTTAGACTGCACACATAGACAGACGATGTTGGACATGGCATGCCATCATAACCATTGAGAAGCACTTATGGTTTGACGACGTAGAGCGTGGTATGCCATCATGTCCTTCGGAAAGCACACACAGTCTGAAGATGTCGGGCGTGGCATGCCATCATAGGCGTTAGACAACACAAACGCATGGACGACGTAAGGCGTGCCATGTCATCATAGACCTTGAACAACACAAACGGTCGATCGACGTTGGGCGTGGCATGCTATCATTGCCCTTGAACTACACATAGATACGGATGACGTCAGGTGTGGCATGACATCATAACCTTTGGAAGGCATACATGGTCGAGTTTTTCATGCCATCATCTCTCTTGTACTGCACACATGAATGAAGGATGTCGGGCGTGTCATTTCATCATTGCCCATGGATAGTACACAAGGTCGTGCAACGTTGGGCGTGGCATGCCATCATCTCCCTTGGACATCACACACGGTCAGACGTCATCATGATTGGCATGCCTTCATAGCCCTTGCATAGCACTCACAGTTAAACGATGTTGCGCGTGACATATCATCATAGAATAGGACAGCACACACGATAGTCAACCTCCATCATATCCCTATGACTGCACACAAAGATGGATGATGTAAGGGGTGGCATGCCATCATCGCCTTTTGAAATCACACACAGTTGGAAGACGTCAGGCATGGCATGCCATCATGGACCTTGGACATCACACACGCTTAGACGATATCGGGTGTTGCATGCTATTATCGCCCTTGGACTGCACACACAGTCGAACGATGTTAGGTGTGGCATGCCATCATGGTACTTAAATACACACAAGGTTGGAGGACGTTGGGCGTGGCATGCTTTCATGGCCCTTGGACAATACACAGGATCTGACGACGTCGGGCATGGCATGTCATCATATCCCATGGACAACACACACGGTCTGACGACGTCAGGTGTGTCCTGCCAATATATCCCTTGGAAAGCAAACAAGAACAAAGGACGTCGGGAGTGGCATGCCTGCGTAATCCTTGCATAACACACACAGTCGGTCAATGTCGGGCGTGGTATGCCATCATAGTCCTTTTTCAGCACAAACAAACAGACGAAATTGGACGTGGAATGCCATTATCGGTCTTGGATAGCACATAGCTCGGACGAATTCGGACGTTGCATGCTTGTGTAGCCCTTGGGCCGCGCACACGATCGGATGAAGTGAGGTATGGCATGCCATCATCGCCTTGGGCTGCAAACACGGACAAAAAATGTTAGGCATTGCATGCCATCACAGTACTTAACTCCATACACAGTTGAATGACGTCAGGCTTGGCATGCCATCATGGCCCTTGTACAGCACACACAATGGGACGACATCGTGCTTGGCATGCCATCATAGCCCTTAGACAACACTCACAGTTGAATGACGTTGGGAGTGGCATATCATCATAGAATAAGACAGCACACACGGTCGGTCGACCACCATTATCACCCTTTCACTACACACAAAAATGGATGATGTAAGGCGAGGCAAAATATCAGCGCCTTTGGAAAGTACACACAGTCAAATGACGTCGGGTGTGGCATGCCATCATGGATCTTGTACATCACACACGGTCAGACGATATCGGTTGTGGCATGCTATTAGCGCCCTTGGACTGTACACACAGTAGAACGATTTAGTCGTGGCATGCCATCATGGTTCTTTACAACACAAATATTCAGAGGACATCGGGCGTGGCATGCCTTCATGGCCCTTGGACAATACACAGGATCTGACGAAGTCAGGCATGTCATGTTATCATATCCCTTAGACAACAAACATGGTCGAAAAGCGTCGGGTTTGTCCTGCAGTCATAACCCTTGGACAACAAACATGATTAGATGACGTCGGGAGTGGCATGCCAGCGTAACCCTTGTACAGCACACACAGTCGGATGATGTCGGGTTAGGCATGCCATCATCGCCCTTTTATCGCACAAATGAACAAACAAAAATGGGTGTGGCATGCCATTATCTCCCTTGGATAGCACATAGCTCGGATGAAATATGGTCTTGCATGTTTGTGTAGCCCTTGGACAGCACACACGGTCGGACGAAGTGGGGTATGGCATGCCATCATTGCCCTTGAGTTGCAACCACGAACGAACGATGTTAGGCATGGCATGCCATCATAGTACTTAACTGCACACATAGACAGACGACGTCTGGCTTGGCTTGCCATCTTGGCCCTTGGACAATACACAAGATCGGACGACGTCTAGCATGACATCATAGCCCTTGTACAGCACACATGATAGGAGGACGTCGGGTGTGGCCTGCCATTATAACCCTTGGACAACACACACCATCGAATGACGAAGGGCATGGCATGCCTCCGTATCCCTTGCACAGCACACACAGTCGAGCGATGCCGGGCGTGGCATGCCATCATCGCTATTTTACGACTCACACGAAAGGATAAAATTTTGCATGCATGCCATTATCGCCCTTAGACAGCACACAGGTCAAACAAAGTCGAGCGTTGCATGCCCGCGTTGTCTTTAAACAAAAAAAATTGCCAATCGACGTTGGGCGTGGCATGATATCATTGCCCTTCGACTACACACAGAGATGGATGACGTCAAGAGAGGCATACTATTATAACCTTAGGAAAGTACACACGGTCGGAGGACATCAAGATTTGCATGCCATCATCTCTCTTGTACTATGCACACGAATGAAATATATCGGGCATGGCATTCCATCATTGCCTATGTACAGTACACATGGTCGGGCAACGTCAAGCGTGGTTTCCTATCATCGCCCTTGGACAGAACACATGGTCGGACGAAGTTGGGTATGGCATGCCATCATCGCCCTTAGATTGTATACACGGACGGACGATGTTAGGCATCGTATGCGATCATGTAACTTAACTGCACACACGGTCAGACGACGTCGGGCTTGGTATTCCATCATGGACCTTGATTAGTAAACAGGATCGACCGACGTCAGGCGTGACATGCCATCATAACCCTTTACCGCACGAACGAAAAGATGAAGTTGGGCATGGCATGATATTATCGCTCTTAGATAGCACAAAGTTTGGACTAAGTCGGTCCTTGCATGCTTGCGTAGTCCTTGGACAACACACACGGTTTGAGGAAGTGGGGTATGGCATGCCATCATCGCCCTTGGGCTGCAAAAACATACGAACAATGTTAGGCATGGCATGCCATCATAGTACTTAACTGCACACACAGTCAGATGTCGTCGGGCTTGGCATGCCATCATGGCTCTTGGACAGCACACATGGTCGGACGACGTCGTGCTTGGCATGCCCTAATAGCCAATAGACAACACTCACAGTTGAACGACATTGGGCGTGGCATATCATCATAGAATAGGACAGCACACACGGTCAGTTGATCTCCATTATAACCTATGACTGCACACACAGACTGATGATGTGAAGTGTGGCATGCCATCAACGCCTTTTGAAAGCACACAGAGTCGGCCAACGTTGGGCGTGGCATGCCATCATGGCTCTTAGACATCACACACGGTCAAACAATATCCGGTGTGGCATGCTATTATCACCCTTGGACTACACACACGGTCGAACGATGTTAGGTGTGGCATTCCATCATGGTAGTTACTACACACACGATCGGAGGACGTCGGGCGTGGCATGCCTTCATGGACCTTGGACAATACACAGGATCTGATGAAGTCAGGCATGTCATGTCATCATATCCCTTGAACAGAACACATGGTCGGATGAACTTGAGCGTGGCATACAATCTAGGACCTTGGAAAACACACACGGTCGGCCGATCTCGGCCGTTGAATATTATCATCATCCTTGGACTGGACACATGAATGAACTATGTCCGACGTGGCATGCAATCATCGCCCTTGGACAACACAAATGGTCGAACGAAATCGGTTATGGCATTCCATCATTGCACTTTTACAAGACACGCGATCGGATGATGTCTGGTGTGCCATGTTATCATATCCTTTGGATAGCAAACACGTTCGGATGATGTCGGCCATGGCATGCCATTATAGCCCTTGGACTGCATACACATACAGACGATGTTGGGTGTGTCATGCCATCATCACCTTTGGAAAGCACACACGATCGGACAACGTCAGCCGTGGAATTCCTTCATGGCTCTTGGATAGCACACACCGTTGGAGGATGTAGGGCGATGATTGCCATCAGCGCGCTTGGACTGCACAAACTAACGGACTATGTCGACCTTGGAATACCATTATTGTTCTTAGACAACACATACGGTCAGATGAAATCAAGCGTGGAATTTTATCATTACCCTTTGACAAGACACACGGTCGAACGACGTCGGGAGTGGCGTGCCATCATAGCCTAGGACACCGCACATGATTGGACGACTTTGGGTGTGGCAAGCCATCATAGACCTTGGACAACACTAACATTCAGACAACGTTGGGTTTGGCATGCCATTTTTTCCCTTGTATTGCACTAACACAAGGACTACGTCGGGCGTGGCATGCCATCATATCCCTTGGACAACACACACGGGTGGACGACATCGGTCATAACTTGATGTCATGGCCCTTGGACATCACACATAGTCGGAAGATGTCAAGAGCGTCATGCCATCATAGTCCTTGAATAGCACACACGGTAAGACAATGTCGAGTGTGGCTTGCAATCATGGCCCTTGGACAACTCACACGGTCGGACGACGTCGGGTATGGAATGCTCGCATAGCCAATCGAAATCACACACTGTCGGATGACGTAGGGCGTGGAATGCCATCATAGCCCTTGGAAAACATGCATGGAAGGACGACGTCGGATGTAACATGTTATCATCACCTTTGGACTTCACATACATATGGACAATATCAGGCGTGGCATGCCATCATCGCCTTTTTAAAGCATACATGGTAAGACGACGTCAGGCGTATCATGCAATCATCGCTCTTGGACTGCACACACGGATGGACGATGTTGGCCCTTTCATTCCATCATCGTCTTTGGAAAGCACACACGGTCAGACGACGTCGGCCGTGGCATGCCATCAACGCTCTTGGAATGCACAGATGGTCGAACGACGTCGTGATTGGAATGCCATCATAGCCCTTGGAAAACACATATGGTTAGAAGACAGAGGGCGTGGCTTGCCATAATGGACCTTGGACCGCACGCATGGTCAGAAAATGTTGAAAATGGCATGCCATCATCGCCCTTGGACTACACACACAGATGGCGATGTCGGGCATGGCAGTGTCATCATAGCCATTGAAAAACACACAATGTCGGATGACATCAGTCTTGGCAGGCCATCATCGCTCTTGGACAACACATAGGTTTGACATACCATTATCGCCCATGAATGATACACATGGTAAAAAAATATCGGCCGTGGTATGCCATCATTGCCCTTGGACAGCACACGTGGTAGAAAAAAGTTAAGCGTGGCATACCCGCTTAGCCCTTCTCCAGTACAGACGGTCAGACGACATCGTGCGTGGTATACTATTATAGCTCTTTGACAAAACTCACAGTTTAAAAACGTTGGGGGTGGCATGTAATCATATCCCTTGGACAGCACACACGATCGGTTGACCTAAGACGTAGCATGCCATCATCTCCCTTGGACTGTACACACAAACGGTTGATGTAGGGCGTGGCATGCCATCATCACCTTTGGAAATTACACATAGTTGGACGACATCAGGCATGGCGTGCCATCATGGCCCTTGGACATCAAACACGGCCAGCTGGAGTCGGGTGTTTCTTGCCATTATCGCCCTTGGACGGCACACATGGTCGGGCAACATCGGGCGTAGCATGCTTGAGTAGCCCTCAAAATCACACACGGTCTGATGACATTGGGTGTGATTTATATCATATACTTTGGACAACACATACAGTCGGACGAAGTGGGGTATGGCATGCTATCATCTCCCTTGGACTGTACGTACGGATGATGTCAGGCGTGGCATGCCATCATAGTCCTTCGACTACACACAGGGTCGGACGACGTCGGGCATGGACTGTCATCATTGCCCTTCGAAATTACATAGGATATGATGAAGTCAGGCGTGGCATGCCATCATAGCGCTTGGACAACACACACGATCGGACGACATCGGGTGTTTCCTGCCATCATCTCCCTTGGACAGCACACAGGATCGAACAACATCGGGAGTGTCATTCCTGCATAGCCCTTGGACAGTACACTCAGTCGGACGATGTCGGGCGTGGCATGCCATAATCGCCCTTGGACAACACATAGATTTGACGAAGTGGGGCCTCGTAGCCCATGGACTGCACACATGGTCGGGCGAGAACGGGCGTGACATGCAATCAAAGTCCTTGGACAACATACACGGTCGAACAATGTCGGGCATGGCATGCCATCATAGACTTTATACAATACACACGGTGGAATAACCTTAAGTGTGGCATGTCATCAAATCCCTTGGATAACACACACAATCGGTGGACCTTGTACGTGGCATGCCATCATCGCCCTTGGATTTCACACACGAATGAACAATGTCGGGCATGGCATTCTATCATTGTCCTTTGACAGTACACATGGTAAGACAACGCCACGCGTGGCATTCCTTCATCGGCTTTGGACAGTACACACGGTCTGACGACGTCGGGCGTTATATGCCATCATATCGCTTAGATAGCAAACACGGTTGAATTACATTAAGCGTGGCATGTTAACATAGCCCTTGGATAGCATACACAATTCGTCGACCTCGAATGTGGCTTGCCATCATCGCCCTTGGAATTCACACACAGATGGACGATGTCAGGTGTAGCATGCCCTCATCGCCTTTGGAAAGCACACATGATCAAACGACGTCGAGAGTGGCATGCCATCATTTCCCTTGGACAGCACACACGGATGGACAATCTCGGGCGTAGAATGCTAGAGCAGCCCTAGGATAGCACACATGGTTGGACGACGTCGGGCGTGGCATTCCATTATCACCCTTGGACTACACACACAGATGGATGATGTCTGGCGTGGCATGCCATCGTTGTCTTTAGAAAGAAAACATAGTAAGACGACATCGGACATGGCATGCCATCATCGCCCTTGGACTGCACACTCAAATGGACAATGTTGGGCCTAGCATTCCAATATCGCCTTTTGAAAGCACACACGGGAAGACGACGTCAGTGTGTCATGACATCATCGCCCTTGGACTACACACACGTTCAGACGACGTCGGGCGTGGAATGCAAGAGTATCCCTTGGATAGCACACACAATCGGATGACGTCGAGCGTGGCTTGCAATCGTGGCCCTTGGATAGGACACACGGTCGGGCAACATCGGGCGTGGGATAACATCCTAGACCTTGGATAGCACACACGTTCGGATGATGTTTGCAATGGCATGCCATCCTCGCCCTTGAACTACACACACATACGGACGATGTCAGGTGTGGCATTCCATCATCGCCTTTGGATAGCACACACGATCGGACGACGTCGGGCATGGAATTCCTTCATGTCTCTTAGACAGCACACACTGTTGGACGATGTCGGGCAATGAATGCCATCATAGCCCTTGGAAACCACTCATGATTCGATGACTTCGGGCATGGCAGGTCATAATAGCCCTTGGACAGCACAAACATACGGACGACATTGGGTTTAGCATGGCATCATCGCCCTTGTATTGCACACAAACATGGACGACGTCGGTTGTGGCACGCCATCATAGCCCTTGGAAAACACATATGGTCAGATGAAATAAGGTGTGACTTGACATTATGGACCTTGGAAAAAATGCACAGTAGACGATGTCAGACGTGGCATGCCATCATTTCCCTTGGAATGCACAGACATATGGACGATGTTGGGCGTTGTATGAAATCATCGCTCTTAGAAAGAACACACGATCGAACGAAGTCAAGTTTTGCATGCCCACGTATCCCTTAGAAACCATACACTTTCGGACAACATCGTGCGTGGCATGCCATTATAGCCCTTTGATAACACGTGAGGTTGGAAGACGTTTGGCGTGGCATATCATCATAGCTCTTGAACAACACACACAGTCAGACAATGTCCAGTGTGGCACACCGTCATGGACTTTCAGCACACACGGTTGAACGATGTTGGGCTTATCATGTCATCATAGACCTTAGATAGCACACAAGGTCAGTCGACTACAGACGTGGCATGCCATAATCGCCCTTGGACTGCACAAATAAATGAAAGATGTTAGGCCTGGCATTCCATCATCGCCTTTTGAAAGCACACACGGTAAGACGATCTCGAGTGTGGCATGCCATCATCTCCCTTGGCTACACACACGATCAGACAATGTGGGGCATGGAATGCCAGAGTATCCCTTGGACAATACACACGGTTTGACGACGTCGGGCGTGGCATGCCATAATCGCCCTTGGACTGCACAGACAGTCGAATGACGTCGGGAGTAGCATGCCATTATAGCTCTTGGAAAACACATATGGATGCACGCAATAGAGCGTTGCTTGCCATTAGGGCCCTTGGAGCGAACACATGGTTGGATCATATCGGACGTGGCATGCAATCATCGCCCCTTGAAGGAACACATATATGGACGATATCGGGCGTGGCATGCCATCATCACCTTTGGAAAGCACACACAGAATGAAACGTTGGGCATGGAATGCCATCATTGCCCTAGAATGCACTCATGGTCGGCCGATGTCAGGCATGGAATGCAAGAGTAGCCCTTCGACAACTCACAATCGATAAACATTGGGCATGGCCTGACATCATCGCCCTTAGATTGCACATACAGTCACACGACATCGGGCGTAACATGCCATAATAAACCTTTGAAAACACACATGGTTGGACTACATAGGGCGTTGTTACAATTATGGCCCTTGGACAGCTCTCACGGTAGGACGACGACGGGTGTCGCATTCCATCATGGACCTTATACTGTACATACGGTCGAACCACGTCGACCGTGGAATGTACGTGTAGCCGTTGTACAAGACACACTGTCGAACGAAGTCGTGCGTGGCGTACCATCATCTCCCTTGGATAGTACAGATAGTCAGACAACGTCACGCGTAGCGTACCATCATTGCCTTTGGACATCATAGACGGATGGACGACATCAGGCGTGGCATGCCATAATAGCCCTTGGACATCACACACGGATGAATGACATTAAGCCTCGCTTGTCATCATAGACCTTTGATAGCACACATAATCAGTCAACCTCGGACGTGGCATGACATCATCTCCCTTGGACTGCACACACAGATTGACGATGTCGAGCGTGGCGTGCCATCATCGCCCTTGGACAGCAAACACGGATGGACGATGTTAGGCATGGCATGCTATCATGGAACTTAACTACACACACGGTCAAATGTCGTCGGGCTTAGTATGCCATCATGGCCCTTGGTTAGTACACAAGATCGGACGACGTTAGGCGTGACATGCCATCATAGCCCTTTACCACAAAAACGAACAGACGAAGTTGGGCGTGGCAAGCTATTATCGCCCTAGTATAGCACAAAGCTAAGACTAAGTCGGGCCTTGCATGCTTGTGTAGCCCTTGGACAACACACACGGTCGGAGGAAGTGGGGTATGGCATTCCATCATCGCCCTTGGGCTGCAAAAACGGACGAACAATGTTAGGCATGGAATGCCGTCATAGTACTTAACTGCACACACAGTCAGATGACGTCGGGATTGGCATACCATCATGGTAATTAACTGTACACACGGTCGGATGACGTTAGGCGTGGCATGCCATCATGGCCCTTGGAAAGTATAGAGGATCCGACAATATTGGGCGTGGCATGCCATGATAGCCCTTGGAAAGGACAAACAATCGGACGACGTCGGGCATTTCCCTCCATCATAGCCCTTGGACAGCACACATGGTTGGACAACGTCGGGCGTTGCATGCCATCATGGTCCTTGGACTGAACACATGGTCGGACAACGTCGGGCGTGGCATGTCATCATTGCCCTTGGACAGTACACAGGATAGGATGACGTCGGGCGTGGCATGCCACCATCGGCCTTGGACAGCACACACGGTTGGACGACGTCGTGCTTGGCATGCCATCATAGCTCTTAGACAGCACACACAGTTGAACGACGTTGGGCGTGGCATATCATCATAGAATAGGACATCACACACGGTCGGTGGACCTCCATTGTCACCCTTTCAGTGCAAAGACTGATGGATTATGTAAGGCGTGGCAAGCCATCATAGCCTTAGGAAAGCACACAAAGTCAGACGACGTCGGGCGTGGCATGCAATCATGGCTCTTGGACATCACACACGGTCAGACGATATCGGGTGTGGCATGCTATTATCGCCCTTGGACTGCACACACGGTCGAACGATGTTAGGCATGGCATGAAATCATGGTACTTAACTACACACACGGTCAGAGGATGTCGAGCGTGGCATGCCTTCATGGCCCTTAGACAATACACAGTATTTGACAAATTCAGTCATGTCATGTCATCATCCCTTGGAAAACACACACGATCGGACGATGTCGGGTGTGTCCTACCATCATAGCCCTTGGAAAGAAACGCTATTAGATGACGTCGGGAGTGAGGCATGCCATCATTGCTCTTTTACAGAAAAAACAAACAGCCGAAGTTCGGCATGGCATTCCCTTATCGCCCTTGGATAGCACATAGCTCAGATGAAATCGAGTGTTTCATGTTTACGTAGCCCTTGGACAGCACACACTATCGGACGATGTGGGGAAAGGCATGCCATCATGGCCCTTGGGCTGCAAAAAAGGTTGAACGATGTTAGGAATGGCATGCCATAATTGTACGTAATTACATACACAGTCAGACGATGTTTGGCTTGGCATGCCATCTTGGCCCTTGGAAAGTACACAGGATCGGACGACGTCTGGCATGCCATCATAGCCCTTGGACAGCACACACGATCGGAGGACGTCGAGCGTGGCCTGCTATTATAACCCTTGGACAACACACACCATCGAATGATGAAGGGCATGGCATGCCTGCGTATCCCTTGCACAGCACACAGTCTAACGACGTCAGGCGTGGCATGGAATCATTACTATTTTACCACACATACAAAAGGATGAAATTTGGCATCGCATGACATTATCATCCTTAGACAACACACAGGTCGAACGAAGTTGGGCGTTGCATTCCCGTGTTGTCCTTGAACAAAACACACTGGCGATCGACGTCGGGCGTGGCATGCGATCATTGCCCTTAGACTGCACACAAAGATGTATGACATCAAGAGAGGCATGCTTTTATCATCTTTGGAAAGCACACACGGTCAGAGGACATCGAGCTTTGAATGCCATCATTGCTCTTGTACTCCGCACACGATTGAAAGATATCAGGCATGGCATTCCATCATCGCCTATGTACAGTATAAATGGACTAGCTACGTCGAGCGTGGCATGCCATCATCTCCCTTGGACAGAACATACGGTCGGAAAAAGTCGGTTATGGCATGCCATCATCTCCATTGGACTTCAAACACGGATGGACGATGTTAAGCATGGCAGGCCATCAAGGAACTTAACTGCACACACGGTCAAATGACGTCGGGCTTAGTATGCCATCATGGCCCTTGGTTAGTACACATGATCGAATGACGTCAGCCATGACATGCCAGCATAGCCCTTTACCGCAAAAATGAACAGACAAAGATGGGCTTGGCATGCTATTATCGCCCTTGGATAGCACATAGCTCCGACTAAGTCGATCCTTGAATGCTTGTGTAGCCCTTGGACAGCACACACGGTCGGAGGAAGTGGGGTATGGCATGCCATCATCGCCCTTGGGCTGCAAAAATTGACGAAAAATGTTAGGCATGGCAAACCATCATTGTACTTAACTGCACACACAGTCAGATGAAGTCGGGATTGGCATACCATCATGGTAATTAACTGTACACAAGGTTGGATGTTGTCAGGCGTGGCATGCCATCATGTCCCTTGGACAGTACAAAGGATCAGACAACTTTGGGTGTGGCATGCCATCTTAGCCCTTGGACAACACAAATTATCAGACGACTTCGGGAATTTCCCTCCATCATAGCCCTTGGACAGCACACCCGATTTGACAAAATTGTGCGTGGCATGCCATTATTTCCCTTGGAAAGCACACAGATCGGATGAAGTCAGGCATTGCATGCCCGCGTAGTACTTAAAAAGCACACAAGGTTTAACGACAGCGGGCGTGACATGCCATTAAAGTCCTTGGACATCACAAATGGTCGAACAACATCGAACGTGGCATGCCATCATGGCACTTGGAAAGGACAAACACTTGGACAACGTTGGTTGTGGCATACCTTTCTTGCCCTTAGACTACACACACAGTTTAACAACGTTGGGCGTGGCATGTCATCATAGCCCTTGGACAGTACACACGATCGGTTGACCTAAGACGTAGCACGCCATCATCTCCTTTTGAATGTACACTCGAACGGTTGATGTCGGGCGTGGCATGACATCATCACCTTTGGAAATTACACATAGTCGGATGACGTCAGGCGTGGCATGCAATCATGGCCCTTGGACATCAAACACGGTCAGCAGACTTCGGGTGTTGCTTGCCATTATCGCCGTTGGACTGCACACACGGTTGGGCAACATCGGGCGTAGCATGCTTGAGTAGACCTTGGACAGCACAAACGTTCTGATGACATCGGGCGTGGCTTATATCATAGACCTTGAACAACACATACAGTCGGACGAAGTGGGGTATGGCATGCCATCATAGCCCTTAGACAGCACACACGATCGCAGGACGTCGAGCGTGGCCTGCTATTATAACCCTTGGACAACACACACCATCCAATGATGAAGGGCATGGCATGCCTGCGTATCCCTTGCACAACACACAGTGTCGAACGACATCGGGCGTGGCATGCCATCATAACTATTTTACCGCACCCACGAAAGGATGAAATTTGGCATCGCATGCCATTATCGCCCTTAGAAAGCACACATGTCAAATGAAGTCGGGCGTTGCATGCCTGCGTTGTCCTTGAACAGAACACACTGTCGATCGACGTCGGGCGTGGCATGCTATCATTGCCCTTAGACTGCACACAGAGATGGATAACATCATGAGAGGCATGTTTTTATCATCTTTGTAAAGCACAAACGGTCGGAGGACATCGAGCTTTGAATGCCATCATAGCTCTTGTACTCCGCACACGAATGAAAGATATCGGGCATGGCATTCCATCATCGCCGATGTACAGTACAAAGGGACTGGCAACGTCGAGGGTGGCATGCCATCATCTCCCTTGATAGAACATACGGTCGGACGAAGTCGGGTATGGCATCACATTATCTACCTTGGACTTCAAACACGGATGGACGATGTTAGGCATGGCGTGCCATCATGGAACTTAACTACACACACGGTCAGACGACGTCGGGCTTAGTATGCCATCATGGCCCTTGGTTAGTACACAAGATCGAACGACGTCAGGCATGACATGCCAGCACAGCCCTTTACCGCAAAAATGAACAGTCGAAGTTGGGCCTCGCATGCTATTATCGCCCTTCAATAGCACATAGCTCGGACTAAGTCGATCCTTGAATGCTTGTGTAGCCCTTGGACAGCACACACGGTCAGAGGAAGTGGAGAATGGCATGCCATCATCGCCCTTGGGCTGCAAAAATGGACGACCAATGTTAGGCATGGCATGCCATCATAGTACTTACCTGCAAACACAGTCAGATGACGTCGGGATTAGCATACCATCATGGTAATTAACTGTACACACGTTCGGATGTTTTCGGGCGTGGCTTGCCATCATGTCCCTTGGACAGTACAAAGGATCGGAAAACTTTGGGCGTGGCATTCCATCATAGCCCTTGGACAGTACAAACAATCGGACGACGTCGGGCATTTGTCTCCATCATAGCCATTGGACAGCACACCCGATTGGACGAAATTGTGTGTGGCATGCCATTATTTCCCTTTGACAGCACACAGATCGGATGAAGTCAGGCATTGCATGCCCGCATAGTACTTTAAAAGAACACAAGGTCGAACGTCAGCGGGCGTGGCATGCTATCAAAGTCCTTGGACATCACAAATGGTTGAACACCATCGAACGTGGCATTCCATTATGGCACTTGGACAGGATAAACACTCGGACAACATCGGGTGTGGCATGCCTTTCTTGCCCTTAGACTGCACACACAGTTTAACAACGTTGGGCGTGGCATGTCATCATAGTCCTTGAACAGTACACACGATCAGTTGACCTAAGACATAGCATGCCATCATCTCCCTATGACAGTACACACAAACGGTTGATGTCGGGCGTGGCATGCCATCATCACCTTTGGAAATTTCACATAGTCGGACGACGTAAGGCGTGGCATGCAATCATGGCCCTTGGACATCAAACACGGTCAGCTGACATCGGGTGTTGCTTGCCATTATCGCCCTCGGAATTCACACACGGTCGGGCAACATCGGGCGTAGCATGCTTGAGTAGACCTTGGACAGCACAAACGTTCTGATGACATCAGGCGTGGCTTATATCATAGACCTTGGACAACACATAGAGTCGGACGAAGTGGGGTATGGCATGTTATCATCGCCCTTGGACTGTACACACGGACGGACGATGTCAGGCGTGGCATGCCATCATGGTCCTAGGACGGCATATCATCATAGAATAGGACATCACACACGGTCGGTGGACCTCAATTGTCACCCTTTCAGTGCAAAGACTGATTGATTATGTAAGGCGTGGCAAGCCATCATAGCTTTAGGAAAGCACACAAAGTCAGACGACGTCGGGCGTGGCATGCAATCATGGCATGCCTTCGTATCCCTTGCACAACACACACATTCGAACGACGTCGGGTGCGGCATGCCATTATCACTATTTTACCGCACACATGAAAGGATGAAATTTGGTATCGCATGACCGCGTTGTCCTTGAACAAAACACACTGTCGATCAACGTTTTGCGTGGCATGCTATCATTGCCCTTTGACTGCACACTGAGATGGATGACGTCAAGAGAGGCATGCTTTTATCACATTTGGAAAGCACACACGGTCGGAGGACATCGATCTTTGCATGCCATCATCGCTCTTGTACTGCGCACATGAATGAAAGATATCGGGCATGCCATTTCATCCTCCTATTAATAGTACAATGTCATGCAAACGTCCGATGCGGGGCATGACATCATCTCCCCTGGACAGAACATACGGTCGGGACGAAGTCGGGTATGTCCATGCCATCATCTCCCTTGGAGGCAAACACGAGGGACGATGTTTAGCATGCATGCATCATGGAACTTTAACTGCACACACGGTCCAGACGACGTCGGGCTTATTAATGCCTCATGTCCCTTTGTTTAGTACACACTATTGGACACGTCAGCGTGACTGCCATCATACCTTTACCGCCAAACGAACAACAAAGTTGGGGCGGGCATGTATTATCACCCTTGGATAGCACAACGCCAGACTAAGTCGGGCTTTGCATGCTTGCGTAGCCCCTTGGACAAACACACACGGTCAAGAATGGGGTAAATGCAAATCCATCACGCCTTGGGCTGCAAAAATGGACAACAATGTGAGGCATGGATGCCGTCCATAGGACTAACTGCACACACAGTCGATGACCGTCGTGATTGACATACTCATCATGTAATTAACTTAACCCACGATCGGATGACGTTATCGTGGCCATGCCATTATGGACCACGTGGAAAGTATACAGGATCCGACAGATATGGGCATGGCATGCCATTATCGCCCCTTGTAAAGGACAAACAATCAGACGATGTTCGGCATTTCCCTGCCATCATAGACCCTTGGACAACACACATTGGTAGCCAACGTCGGGCGTTGAATGCCATCCATGTTCCCTCTGGACTGAACACATGGTCCCCGGACAACGTCGGTGTGGCATGTCCATCATTGCCCTTGGACAGTACACAGAAGGATGACGTCGGTGTGTCATGCCCAGCGGTCTTGGATAGAAGCACCACACGTTGGACTACTCGTGCTTGGCATGCCATCTACCTCTTAGACAGCACACACAGTTGAACTATGTTGGCGTGCAAGATCAATCATAGAATAGGACATCACACACAGTCCGGTGGACCTCATTTTCACCCTTTCATTGCAAAGACTAATTGATTCATGTAAGGCGTGGCAAAGCCATCATAGCTTTAACAAAAAGGAAAGCACACAAAGTAGACGACGTGGGCTTGCATGCAAATCATGGCTCTTTGGACATCACACACGGTCAGACGATATCGTGTTTTGGCATGCTATTATCGCCCTTGGACTGCACACCTTCGACGATGTTAGGCGTGCATGCATCATGGTACTTAACCTAACACCCTGCCGGATGATCTTGAGCGTGGCATGCCTTCATGCCCTTAGTACATACACAGGATTTGGACAACGTGCAGTCATGTCATGTCACATCCCTTGGAATCACACACGATCGGACGTATGGGTTGTGTTCATGCCATCATAGCCCTTGGACAGCAACGCATTTGATGACGTCGGGAGTGGCCTGCCTGGGTAAGCCCTTGGCACAGCACACACCTCAGACGATGTCCCGGCTGATGATCCATCCTGCCCTTTTCAGCATAAACAAAAAGACGAAGTTGGGCGTGGCAATGCCCTGTCCGCCCTTGGATAACAGATATCTCAGATGAAAGCGGTGGTGCATGTTTTTACTTAGCGCTTGACAGCACACAGTGTCGGACGAAGTGGGGAAAGGCATGCCATCATGGCCCTTCGGCTGAAAAAATGGACGAAAGATGTTAGGCATGGCATGCCATAATAGTACGTAACTGCACACACAGTCAGACGACGTCTTGCTTGGCATGCCCTCTTGGCCCTTGAACAATACTTAGGATCGGACGACGTCTTGCATGCCATCATGGCCCATGGACATCACACACGATCGGAGGACATTGGGCGTAGCCTGCCATTATAACCCTTGGACAACACACACCATCGAATGACGAAGGGCATGGCATGCCTTCGTATCCATTGCACAACACACAGATTCGAACGACGTCGGGCGTGGCATGCCATCATCATTATTTTACCGCACACATGAAAGGATGAAATTTGGTATCGCATGACCGCGTTGTCCTTGAACAAAACACACTGTCGATCAACGTTTTGCGTGGCATGCTATCATTTCCCTTTGACTGCACACTGAGATGGATGACGTCAAGAGAGGCATGCTTTTATCACATTTGTAAAGCACACACGGTCGGAGGACATCGATCTTTGCATGCCATCATCGCTCTTATACTGCTCACATGAATGAAAGATATCGGGCATGCCATTTCATCATCTCCTATGTATAGTACAAATGGTCGGGCAACGTCGAGCGTGGCATGACATCATCTCCCTTGGATAGAACATACGATCGACGAGTTGGGTATAGTCAATGCCATCCATTTCCTTTGGAGTGCAAATGGATGGACGATTGTTTTAGCTGGCATGCCATATGGAACCCTTTTAACTTCAACACGGTCAACGACGTCGGGCTTAGTATGCCATCATGGCCATTGTTTTGTACACACGATTGGACGACATCGGGCGGGACATGCCACAAGACCTTTAACCGCCAAACAAACAGACGACGTGGGCCGTGTGCAAGCTATTCTCCTCGCCCTTGGATAGAACACACTCCGGACCAAAGTCGGGCCTCTGCAATGCTGCTAGCCCTTGGACAACACAACACGGGCGGAGGATTTGGGTATGGCATGCCATCCTCGCCTTGGGCTGCAAAAATGGACAAACACTGTTAGGCCTGAATGCCTTCATAGTACTTCAACAACTGCACACCAACAGCAGATGCCGTCGGGATTGACATACCAGCATGGTAATTAACCGTACCACGGTCGGATCAACGTAGGCGTGGCTATGCCTCATGCCCTTGGAAAGTATAGAAGTATCGGACAATAATTTGGGGCGTGCATCCATGATAGAAAAAAACCCTTGTAAGGACAAACATCGGACGACGTCGGGCATTTCCCTCCATCATAAGCCCTTGATAGCACGATGGTTGGACAACGTCTGGGCGTTGCATGCCATCATGGTCTGGACTGACCATGGTCAGCAACCGTCGGGCGTGGGCATGTCATTATTGCGCCTAAGACAGTGACACAGTATAGGATGACGTCCGCGTGGGCAATGCCACCATCGGCCTTGGATTAACCACACACTATTGGATCGATGTCTGCTTGGGCAATCCATCTATAAATAACTCTTAAAGAAACAGCACAAACCTCAGTTACCGACTGGGCACGTGACATATCATCAATAGAATGAGAGACATCAACACACGGTACGGGGGAAAAGTGACCTCCATTGTGCACGCAAACTTGTCAGTTCAAAGAACTAGATGATTATTTAAGTAAAGGCGTGGGCAAGCCATCATAAAAGCCTAGGGAAAAATCACAAAGAATGTCGAACGAGGCGGTCGGTCTTGGGCATAGCAATCGATGTCATCAAATATAGGACATCACACAAAGGAAAGGAACCGCCAACACGAATATCAGACGATATCGGGTTTGGCATGCTATAAATCGCCCATTGGTGACTAGCACACACGGGTCAAGAACGATGTTTAGGCTTGTAAATCCCTGCCAGTCAACGGGTAACTGGGGATACGCTCACACACAAAGAAAAGGGAGGGGGGGGGTACACAAAGGGAGAAACGGGAGGATGCATGAAGGAACGTGTGAGCAAGTGGGAGGCATCGCCTTCATGGCCCTTAAGACAAGACACCGGATTTAGACAAGAAACTCAGGTCCATGTCATGTCATCATCCCTTGGAAACCACAAATACACGATCAGACTATATTGGGTGTGGTCCCCTACCTGCCATCAATAAGCCCTTTGACATGCCTCGCGATTTGATGACGTCGGGAGTGGGCATACCTGGGTAAGGACCCTTTTCACAGGCAGCACAGACAACCTAAGACGATTGTCAGCTGAGTCAATGCCATCCTTGCCTTTTACAGCATAAACCAAAAGACAAAGTTGTGCAGGCATGCCCTTTTTCGCCCTTGGATAACACATAAGCTAGCTCAGATGAAATCGGTGTTGCATGTTTACGTAGCCCTTGGACAAATAGCACACACTGTCGACGAAGTGGGGGAAAGGCTGCCATCATGGCCCTTCGTCTGGCAAAAATGGACGAACAAGATGTTAGGCGGATTGCATGCCATAATGTACGTAACTGCATCACACATCAGTACACGTCTTGCTTGGCATGCCCTCCCTTGGCCCTTGAACATCTTATGAGCGACGACGTCCTGCATGCCATCAATGGCCCAATGGACAACACACACATCGGACGTCGTTGGGCGTAGCCTGCCATTATAACGCCTTGGACCAACACACACCATCGAATGACGAAGGCAGGGCTGACTTCGTATCCCTTGCACAACACACACTTCGAACGACGTCGGGCTTGGCATGCCCATTATCACATTTACCGCACACCATGAAAGGATGAAATTTGTATCGTCATGACCAGCATGTCCCTTGAAAAAAACACCACTGTCGATCAACGTTTGCGTCAATGCTAATCAGTCCCTTTGACTGGCACACTGATATTGATGACTTCCAGAGAGGCATTCTTTATCCGCCCTTGGATGGCACACAACGTTCGCACGATGTTAGGCTGGCCATTCCATATGGTACTTAACTACACACAAAACACACACTCGTTCTGATGACGTCGCGCGTGGCTGCTTCATATGCTTGACAATACACAGGATCTAACAATGTCAGGCATGTCATGTAATCATATGCCTTGGACAACACACACGGTCGGACGACGTTGGGTGTGTCTTGCCATAATAGCCCTTGGACAACAAACACGATCAGATGATGTCGGGAGTGGCTTGTATGTGTAGCCCTTGCACAGCAAACAGAGTCAGACGATATTGGGTGAGGCATGCAATCATCGCCCTTTTATCGCATAAACAAAGAGACGAAGTTGGGCGTGGCATGCCATTATTTCCCTTGGATAGCAAATAGCTCGGATGAAGTTGGGTGTTGCATGTTTTCGTAGCCCTTGGACAACACACATGATCAGACGAAGTGGGGTATGGCATGCTATCATGGCCCTTGGGCTGCAAACACGGATAAACGATGTTAGGCATGGCATGCCATCATAGTACTTAACAGCACACATAGTCAGATGACGACTGATTTTGTATGCCATCTTGGCCGTTGGAAATACACAGGATCGGACGACGTCGGGCTTGGCATGCCATCATAGCCCTTGGAAAGGGCATGCACTTATAGCAATTGGACAACACAAACGATTGGAGGACTTCGACTGTGGCTGGTCATCATAGCCTTTGGACAGAACACACGGTCGAACGACATCAGGCATTACATGCTATCATCGCCCTTGAAGTGCACAAACACGAAAGACGTCGGGCGTGGACAACAAACACAGTTGGATAACATCGGGCGTTGCTTGATATCTATGCGCTTGGACATCGCACACAATCGAATGACGTCAGGCGTGTCAAGGGTTGAATGACCTTAAGCATGCATGTCATCATATCCCTTGGATAGCACACACAATTGGTGGTCCTTGTACGTGGCATGCCATCATCGCCTTTGGACTGCACAGACGAATGAATGATGTCGGGCGTGGCATTCTATGATCGTCCATTGACAGTACACATGGTCAGACAACGTCAGGCGTGGCATGCCATCATCGCCTTTGGACAACACACACAGACGTACGACGTCAGGCATGGTATGCCATCATATCTCTTGGATATCACACACGACTTAATGACATTAAGTATGGCATGTCAACATAGCCCTTGGATAGCACACACAATCGGGCGAACTCAAATGTGGCATGCCATGATCACCCTTTCACAGCACACATAGATGGACGATGTCAGGTGTAGCATGACCTCATCGCCTTTGGAAAACACATATGGTCAGATGAAATAGAGTGTGACTTGACATTATGGCCCTTGGACCAAACGCAGTGTAGACGATGTCGAACGTGGCATGCCGTTATTGGCCTTGGAATGCACAAACATATGGACGATGTTGGGGGTGGCATGAAATCATCGCTCTTGGAAAGCACACACGGTTGGGGGTGGCATTCTATCATCTCCCTCGAACAATTCAAATGGTCGGACAACGTCGGGCGTGGCATGCCATCATCGCCTTTGGAGAACACACACGGTTGAACGAAGTCATGCGTGGCATGCCTGCGTAGCCCTTGGATAACACACACGGTCAGACAATGTTGAGCGTCGCACACCATAATAACCCTTTGACAGCACACACGGTTGAAAGACGTTTGTCATGGAATGTCATCATAGCCCTTGGATAGCACAAAATTTCGGTCGATATCCTACCTGGAATGCAATCATCGACCTTGGACTACACACACAGATGGACGATGTCAATCCTTGAATTCCATCTTCGTTTTTTGAAAGCATACACGATCAGATGACTTCACGCGTGGCATGCCATCATTGCCTTAGGACTGCACACACAGTAGGAGGACATCGGGAATGGAAAGCCAGAGTATCCCTTGGACAGCACACATGGTCGGATGACGTTAAGCACGACATGCCATCATCGCCCTTAGATTGCACAGATAGTCGAACGACGTCGGTAGTAGAATTCCATGATAGCCCTTGGAAAACACATATGGTAAGACAAAATAGAGCGTGACTTGACATTATGGCCCTTGGACCGAACGCACGGAGACAATGTCGGACGTGGAATGCCATCATCGCACATGGAATACACACACATATGGACGATGTCGGGCATGGCATGCCATCATCGCTCTTAAAAAGCACACACGATCAAACGAAGTCAATCTTGCATCCACGTAGACCTTGAAAACCACGCATTAGAGGACGATGTCGGGTGTGGCATGCATTCATAGCCCTAGGATAATACACGCGGCAGGAAGACATTGGGCGTGGCATGTAATCATAGAGCTTGAATAGCAGATAAAGTCAAACAACGTCGAGCGAGGCACGCCATCATGGGCGTTTAATAGCACACAGGGTTGAACGACATTGGGCTTTGCATGTCATCATAGACCTTAGATAGCACACACGGTCAGTCGATTACAGACGTGGCATGCAATAATCTCCCTTGGACTCCACACACAAATGGAAGATGTTGGTCCTGACATTCCATCATCGCGTTTGGAATGCACACATGGTAGACGATCTCAGGTGTGGCATGCCATCTTTTACCTTTTACTACACACAATAAGAAGATGTCCGGCGTGGAATGCCAGAGTAGTCCTTGAACTGCACACACGGTCGGACGACCTCGGGCGTTGCATGCCATCATCACCCTTGGACTGCACAGACAGTCGGACGACGTCGGGAGTAGCATGCCATCACAGTCCTTGGAAAACACATATGGTCGCACGAAATAGAGTGTCGCTTGCTGTTATGGCCCTTGGACCGAATGCACAGTTGGACGTTACCTCGGACGTGGCATGCCATCATCTCCCTTGGACTGCACACACGAATGAACGATGTCGGGCGTGGCATTCATTCATCTTCCTTGGATAGTACAAATGGTCAAAAAACGTCAGGCGTGGCATACAATCATTGCATTTGGGCATCATAGACGGTCGGATGACGTCGGGCGTGGCATGCCATAATAGCCTTTGGACAGCACACAAGGTTGAATGACATTAAGACAAGAATGGCATCATAGCCCTTTGTTAACACACACAATCAGTCGACCTCGGACGTGGCATGCCATCATCGCCCTTGGACTGCACACACAAATTGATGATATCAGGTGTGGCATGCCATCATCGCCTTTGGAAAGCACACACATATGTACGATATCGGGTGTGGCATGCCATCATCACCTTTGGAAAGCACACAAAGAATGAGACATTGGGCGTGGAATGCCATCATCTCCCTAGAATGCACTTATGGTCGGCCGACGTCGGGCGTGGAATGCGAGAGTAGCTCTTCAATAGCACACACGGTCGAACTACATTGGGTGTGCCCTTACATCATCGCCCTTAGACTACACACACAGTCGCATGATATCGGGCGTAGCATGACACAATAGACCTTCGAAAACACACAGGGTTGGATGACATAGGGTGTGGTTGCCGTTATGGCCCTTCGGCAGCACACACAGTAGGACGATGTCGGGTATCACATTCCATCATGGCCCTTAGACTGTAAATACGGTTGAACCACGTCAACCGTGGCATGCCCGTGTAACCGTTTGACAACAAACACTGTCAAACGAAGTCGTGCGTGGCGTACCACAATCGCCCTTGGACAGTTCACATGGTCAGACAACGTCAGGCGTGTTCCTACCATCATTGCCTTTGAACATCATACACGGATAGAAGACGTCGGGCGTGGCATGCCATAATAGACCTTGGACAGCACACTTGGTTGAATGACATTAAGCCTCGCATGTAATCATAGACCTTGGTTAGCACACACAATCAGTCAACCTCGGACGTGGCATAACATCATCTCCGTTGGACTGCACACATAGATGGACGATGTCTGGCGTGGCATGCCATCATCGCCTTTGGAAAGCACACATAGTCAAATGACTTCGGTCGTGGCATGACATCATCGCCCCTGGACTGCACACACGGTCAGATGATGCCAGGCATAAAATTCAAGAGTAGCCCTTGGACAGTTTAGATGGTTGGACGATATCGGGTGTGCCATTCCATCATCGCCCTTGAACAGCACACACACAGATAGACAATGTCAGGCGTGGCATGCCATCATTGCCATTGGAAAGCACAGACGGTATGACGACATTGGGCGTGGCATGCCATCATCTCCCTTGGACTGCACACACAAGTGGACAATATTGGGTCTGGCATTCCAACATTTCCTTTGGAAAGCACACACGGTAAGATGACGTCAGCGTGTCATAACATCATCTCCCTTGGACTACACACACGTTCAGATGACGTCGGGCGTGGAATGCAAGAGTAGCCCTTGGACAACACACACAATCGGATGACGTCGAGCGCGGCATGCCATCGGCCCTTGGATAGGACACACGATCGGGTGTGGGAATAACATCATAGCTCTTGGATAGCACACTCATTCGGATGATGTTGGCAATGGCATGACATCATCGCCCTTGAACTGCACACACATATGGACAATGTTGGGTGTAGAATGCCATCATCGCCTTTAGAAAGCACACACGATCGGACGACGTCGGGCATGAAATTCCTTCATGTCTCTTGGACAGCACACACCGTTGGACGATGTTGGGTGATGAATGTCATCATAGCCCTTGGATTGCACACACGAACGGACTATGTCGTCTATGAATTCCATTATCGTTCTTGGAGAACACATACGGTCGGATGAAATCGGGCATTGCATTTCATCATTGCCCTTTGAAAAGACACATGGTCGGACGAAGTTGGCAGTGGCATGCAATCATAGCCCTCGGACTCCACATATGATTGGATGAATTCGGGTTTGCCATGCCATCATCGCCCTTGTATTGCACACACACACGGACGACGTCGGGTGTGGCATGCCATCATAGCCCTTGGAAAACACATATGGTCAGATGAAATAGAGTGTGACTTGACATTATGGCCCTTGGTCCAAACGCACGCTAGACGATGTCGAACGTGGCATGCCATCATTGCCCTTGGAATGCATAGATATATGGATGATGTTGGGCGTGGAAAGAAATCATCGCTCTTGGAAAGCACACACGATCGAACGAAGTCAAGTTTGGCATGCCCACGTAGCCCTTTGAAACCATACACTATCAGACAACATCGTGCGTGGCATGCCATAATAGCCCTTGGAAAACACACGCGGTTGGAAGACGTTGGGCGTGGCATATCATCATAGCTCTTGAACAACGAACACTGTCGGACAACGTCCAGCGTGGCACGCCATCATGGCCTTTGGACAGCACACACGGTTGAACGACGTTTTGATTATCATGTCATAATAGACCTTAGATAGCACACATGGTAGGTCGACTAAGGACGTGGCATGCCATAATCACCCTTGGACTGCACACATAACATCGCCTGGCTTTCCATCATCACCTTTTATAAGCACACACGATAAGACAATCTCGGGTGTGGCATGCCATCATCTCCCTTGGCTACACACCCGATCAGACAATGTCGGGCGTGGAATACTAGAGTAGCCCTTGGACAACACACACTGACTGACGACGTCGGGCTTGGAATGCCATAATCGCCCTTCGACTGCACAGACAGTCAGATGACGTCGGGAGTATCATGCAATCATCGCCCTTGGAAAACACATATGGTTGCACGCAATAGAGCGTCGCTTGCCATTATGGCCCTTGAAGTGAACGCACAGTTGGATGATATCGGATGTGCATGCCATCATCGCCCTTTGAAGGCACACACATATGGACGATATCGGGCGTGGCATTCCATCATCATCTTTGGAAAGCACACACAGAATAAGACGTTGGGCGTGGAATGCCATCATCTCCCTAGAATGCACTCATGGTCGGCCAACGTCAGGCATGAAATGCGAGAGTATCCCTTCGACAGCACACAAAGTCAAACAACATTGGGCGTGTCCTGACATCATCGCCCTTAGACTGCACACACAGTCGCACGACATCGGGTGTAGGATGCCATAATAGACCTTCAAAAAAACACACGGTTGGACTACATAGGGCGTTGTTTCCATTATGTCCCTTTGACAACACTCACGGTAGGACGACGTCGGATGTTTCATTCCATCGTGGCCCTTAGACTGTACATATGGTCAAACCACATCGACCGTGGCATGCACGTGTAGCCGTTGGACAACACACACTGTCGAACGAAGTCATGCGTGGCGTACCATCATCTCCCTTGGATAGTACACATGGTAAGACAACGTCAAGCGTGGCGTACCATGATGCCTATGGAAATCATAGACAGAGGGAACAGTCGAGCGTGGCATGCCATAATAGCCTTGGAAAGCACACACCGGTTGAGTCAAATTAAGCCTCAAATGTAATCATAGACTTTGATTAGCACACACAATAAGTCAACCCGGGCGTGGGCATGCCATATCGCCGTTGGACAGACACAAAGATGGAAGATATGGGCGGGACATGCCATCATCCGCTTGAAAGACACATATTCAAACAACATCGGGCGTGGCATGCTATCATTGCCCATGGACTGCACACACCGTCAGATGATGCCGGGCGTAGAATTCAAGAGTAGCCCTTGCATAGTTCAGATTGTTGGAAGACTTCGGGCATGCCATCATCTCCCTTGGAATGCACACACAGATGGACGATGTTGGGTCTGGCATTCCAACATCGCCTTTGGAAAGCACACACGGTAAGACGACGTCAACATGGCATGACACCATTTCCCTTGTACTACACACACGTTCAAACAACGTCGTGCATGAAATCCAAGAGTAGCCCTTGGAAAGCACACACAACCGGATGACGTTGAGCGTGGCTTGCCATCGTGGAGCTTGGATAGGACACATGATCGGGCAACGTCAGGCGTGGGATAACATGCTAGCCCTTGGATAGCACACACGTTGGGATGATGTTTGCAAAGGCATTCCTTCAGCGCCCTTGAACTGCACACACATATGGATGATGTCGGGTGTGGCATACCATCATTGCCTTTGGAAAGCACACACGATTTGACGATGTCGGGTATAGAATTCCTTCATGTCTCTTGGATAGCACACACCGTTGGACGATGTCAGGCGATGAATGCCATCATCGCCCTGGGACTGCACGCACGAACAGACTATGTCGGGCTTGGAATGCCATTGTCGTTCTTGGACAACACATACGGTCGGATGAAATCAGGCATGGCATTTCATTATTGCCCTTTAAAAGGACACATTGTCGGATGACGTTGGGAGTTGCATTCCATCATAGCCCTTGGACACCACACATGTATGGGACCACGACTTCGGGAGTGGAATTGCATCAAGCACCTCTAGAAAGCACAAAACATAGGGATGACGTTGGGGTTTTGGCATGACAATCATCCCCCTGTATTGCAAACACACACAGACGACGTCGGGAGTGGCATGCCATCCATTAGCCCTAGGACAACAACATGGTCGGACAAAATCGTGTGGGCCTTCATCATTGCCGTTGAGAATACACACTAGAAAACAACGGCGGAATGGCATGAAATCATAGCTATGTGGGACAACACACAGAGTTGGACAGTGTCGGGCTTGGACTGACATCATTGCCCTTGGAAAGCCTACATGGTCGGACGACATCGTGCGTTGCATGGCATCATGGCCCTTGGACAGCACACATGATCGGACGATGTCGAGCGTTTAATGCCATCATCGCCCTTGGACTGCACAAACAAACGAATTATGTCGGGTGTGGCATGTAATCATCTCCCTTGGACAACATATACAGTCAGACAAAATTAGGCATGGCTTTTTGTCATTTACCTTTTACAATACACACGATCGGACGACATCGGGAAGGGCATGCACTTATAGCAATTGGACAGCACAAACGATTGGAGGAATTCGTGTGTGGCTGGTCATCATAGACCTTGGACAGCACACACAGTCGAACGACGTCAGGCGTTACATGCTATAATCACCCTTGTAGTGCACAAAGACGAACGACGTCGGGCGTGGCATGCCACCATAGCCCTTGGACAACACACACAGTTGGATGACATCGGGCGTTGCTTGATATCAATGTGCTTGGACATCTCACACAATCGAGACGAAGTCCAGGAGTGTCAACGGTTTTAATGACCTTAAGGTGCATGTTCATCATTTATCGCTTGGATACACCACACGATTGAATGGCAAGTAAAGTATGGCATGTCAACATAGACCTTGGATGCACCCAATGGTCAAACTCAAATGTTTATGGCATTGCCATGATCACCCTTGGACAGCACACACAACTGAACGACCTTGTCAGGGTGTGGCAGATCTTCAGTGCCTTTGGAAAACACCATATGGTCAGATTAAATAGAATGGGACTTGACATTATGCATGGACCAAACGCCCGGTAGACGAAGTTCGAAGGGCATACAGGCATTGGCATTGGAATGCACAGACATATGGATGCGTTGGCCGTGGTATGAAATGATCGCTTTGGAAAGCACACACGATTTTGAACGAAAGTGAAAAATTGGCATGCCACGTAGCCATTGGAAACAATACCACTATCGGACAATCTGGCGTTGGGCATGCCTAATGCCCTTGGATAAAAACCACGCGGTTGGAAGATGTGGGCGTCGGCATATCATCATAGCTCTAAACAAACACAACCAGGTCGGACAAACGTCCAGCGTGGCACGCCAGTCATGCCTTGCGACAGACACACGGTTGAAACAACGTTTGGATTATCATGTAATCATAGACCATAGATAGCACACATGTTCATGACTATGGACGTGGCATTGCAATAATCGCCCTTCGGACTGCACACAGAAAATGAAAATGTTACGCCTGGAATTCCATTATAACATTGGAAAAAAGCACAAGGGGAAGTTGATCTCGGGTGTGGCATGCCATCATCTCCCTTGGCAACACACCCGATAAAAAAATGTCGGGCGTGGAATGCCAGAGTATCCCTTGGACAACACACACTGTCTGACGACGTCGTGTGTGGCATGCCATAATCTCCCTTGGACTGCACAGACAATCGGATGACGTTGGGAGTAGCATGACATCATCGCCTTTGGAAAACTCATATGGTTACACGCAATAAAGAGTCGCTTGCCATTATGTTCCTTGAAGCTAATGCACTATTGGATGAAATCGGATGTGGCATGCCATCATCGTCCTTTAAAGGTACACATATATGTACGATATCGGTCGTGGCATGCCATCATCACCTTTGGAAAGCAAACACAGAGTGAGACGTTGGGCGTGGAATGCGATCATCTCCATAGAATACACTCATGGTCGGCCTACGTCGGGCATGGAATGCGAGAGTAGACCTTCGACAGCACACACAGTCGAATAATATTAGGCGTGGCCTGACATCATCGCCCTTAGACTGCACACACAGTCGCACGACATCAGGTGTATCATGCCATTATATACCTTCGAAAACACACACGGTTGGACTATATAGGGCGTTGTTGCCATTATGGCCCTTCGACATCACTCACGGTAGGACGACGTCGGGTGTCGCATTCCATCATGGCCCTTAGACTATACATATGGTCGAACCACTTCGACCAAGGCATGCACGTGTAGCCGTTGGACAACACATATGTCTAATGAAGTCTGTGCGGGCGTACCATCATGCCCTTGGATTAGTACACATGGTCAGACAAGTAAAGCGTGGCGTGACCATTATTGCCTTTAAAAAATCATAGACAGATTGGACGAAGTCGAGCGTGAATGCTGCTATAAATCCCTTGGACAACACACACGGTTGAATCACATTAAGCCTTCGCATGTACTCATAGGACCTTGGATAGCACACTTCAATAGGTCTACCTCGGACGTGCATGCATCACGCCCTGGATCAGGACACCCAGATGGAAGATACGGGCCGTGGCATTGCCCTCATCGCCTTTTGGAAAGCACACATGTCAACACGACATGGGGTGGCATTGCTATCTTGTCCCTGGACTGACACCACAGTCACGATGATGTGGGTTGATTCAAGAGTGCCCTTGTATAGTTCAGATTGTTCGGACGACTCCTTCGGGCGTTGACATTCCATTAATCCCCTCAACTACACACACACAGATAGACAATGTGGGCGCGTGGCGGTGCAATCAATCTTTGAAAAGCACATCAACGGTTTTTTTTTTAAAAACGGACCATGGGGGCGGCATGCCATCATATCCCTTGGAATGCCAAACCAAGAGTGGACGTAGTTGGTGTGGCATTCCAAACCTTACCTTTTGAAAGCACACACGGTTAAGAGAGGTCAGATGGCATCATATCGCACTTGGACTACACAGCACGTTATCAAACGACGTCGGGTGTGGATGCAGAGTATAGGCCCGGACAACAATACAATCCGGATGACATGAGCGTGCTTCCCTCAGGCCCTTGGATAGGAACACGGTCGAGGGGGAAACGGGGGCGTGGGAATAAACATCCTAGCCCTTAGATAGAACACACGTTCGGATGAGGTGTTCAAACGCATCCATCAAACGCCCTTGAAACCTACCACAACAGAGGACGAGAGGGCTGTAATATGGAGCCATCATCGCCTTTGGAAATACACATGACAGACGAGTTGGGTATGGAATTCCTTCATGTTTTTGGGACAACACACACCTTTGGACGATCCTGTCGGTCGATGAATGCCACATAGCCCTGACACCACACATGATTGGATGACTTCGGGATGGTAGGTCATCATAGCTCCTTGGACAGCACAAACATACGGACGAAATTGGGTTTTTGGCATGCCATCATAGCTCGTGTATTGCACCACCACACACGGACGGACGTCGGGTTGTGAATGGCCATCATAGCCCTTGAAAAACACTTATGGTTTAGATGAAATAGAGGTGTGACTTGACTATTATGGCCCTGGGACCAAAAAACACGTATTAGACTATGTTGAACGTGGCATGACGTCAGGTGTACGCACATTCCACTAATCGCCTTGACTACCAGACAGTCGGATGACGTCGGGAGTGAAGTAGCATGCCATCATCGCCCTGGAAAACAATATGGTGCACGCAATAGAGGTCGCTTGGCCATTAGGGCCCTTGATCCGAACGGCCCCACACTGGATGACATCGGAAGTGGCACTGCCATCATCGCCCTTGGAAGGCCACCACACTATGGACGACATTGGGCGTGGCATTCATTCATCACCTTTGGATAAGCACACACAGAATAAGAAGTTGGGCGTTTAGAATGCCTCATCGCCCTAGAATGAATCATGGTCGGCCGGACGTCAGGAATGATAGGCGAGAGTAGGCCTTCGACAGCACACACAATTCGAACAAACATTGGCGTGGCCTGACATCATAGCACTTAGACTGCACACATAGTCGCCCGATCGGCGTCTAGATGCATATAGAAACTTCGAAAAGCCACCCACGGTTGGGACTAACATAGGGTGTTGTTGCCATTATGTCCCTTGGGATGTATATACGGCTGAACCACGTCGGGACGTGGCATGCCATTTGTAGATTGTTGGGACAACACAACGCTGTCCAACAAAGTCGTGCAGGCATACCATCATCTTCCCTTTGATAAGAACACCATGGTCGACAACGTAAACGTGTGGCGTACCATCATGCCATTGGAAAAACATCATAGACGGGATGGACGACGTCGGGCGTGGAATGCCAAAATAGCCCTGGGAGCACCACACGGATGAAATACATTGAGGCATCGCATTGTAATTATAGTCCTGTGGAGTAGTAGAACACCAAATCAGTCAAACTCGGGACGTGAGTGCCATTCATCCTCCCTTGATGCACACACAGATGGCCGATCGTAGGGCTGTGGATTTGGCCATCACGCCTTGGAAGCACAAAGTCAAATGACATCGGGCGTGGCATTCCATCATTTCCCCTGGACTGCACACACCGTCAGATAACGCCGGGCGTAGAATGCAAGAGTAGCCCTTGCACAGGTCAGATGGTTGGACGACGTCGGGTGTTCCATTAAATCATCACCCTTGAACTGCACACACACAGATAGACAATGTTGGGTGTGGCATGCCATCATCGCCTTTGGAAAGCACACATGATCAGACAACGTCGGGTATGGAATTCCTTCATATATTTTGGACAACACACACCTTTGGACGATGTCGGTCGATGAAGAATCATGCACTGGACACCACAACATGATAGATGACTTCGGGCATGGCAGGTCATCATGACCTTGGACAACACCAAAAATTACGGACGACATTGGGTTCGGCATGCATATCGCTCTTGTATTGAACACACACACGAACGACGCGGGTTGGTTGGCATGCCATATAATTAGCATTACAAAACACTTATGGTCAGATGAAATAGAGTGTGACTTGACATTATGGACCTTGGACCAAAAACCACAGTAGACGATGTGGAATGTGGCATTTCCATATTTCCCTTGGAAGGCACAAAATATGGCGTGTCGGGCGTGGCTGAATCATCTCTCTTGGAAAGCACACAAGATCGAACGAAGCTCAAATAAAAAATTGTGGCATGGCCCAATAAGCCATTGGAAACCATACACTATCGAACAACATCGTGCATGGCATGCCATAATAACCCTTGGATAACACACGCGATTGGAAGACGTTGGGCGTGGCATATCATCATAGTTCTTGAACAACACACATAGTCGGACAATGTTCAGCGTGGCACGCCATCATGGCCTTTGGACAGCACACACGGTTGAATCACGTTGGGCTTATCATGTCATCATAGACCTTAGATAGCACACACGGTAAGTCGACTAGGGACGTGGCATACCATAATCTCCCTTGGAATGCACACATAAAATGAAGATGTTAGGCCTTACATTCCATCCTCGCCTTTGGAAAGCACACACGGTAAGACAATCTCGGGTGTGGCATGAAATCATCACCCTTGGCTACACTCACGATCAAACAATTTCGGGTGTGGACTGCCAGAGTAGCCCTTGGACAACAAAAACATTCTTATAACGTGGGGCGTGGCATACCATAATCGCCCTTGGAAAACACATATGGTTGCATGCAATAGAGCGTCGCTTGCCATTATGGCCCTTGGAGCTAACGCACGGTTGGATGATATCGGACGTGGCATTCCATCATCTCCCTTTGAAGGCACAGACATATGGATGATATCGGGCGTGGCATGCCATCGTCACCTTTGGAAAGCACAAACAAAATGAGACGTTGGGCGTGGAATGCCATTATCGCCCTAGAATGCACTCATGGTCGGCTGACGTTGGGCATGGATTACGAGAGTATCCCTTCGACAGCACACCCAATCGAACAACATTGGGCGTGGCCTGACATCATAGCCCTTAGACTACACACACAGTCGCACGACATCGGGCGTAGCATGCCATAATAGAACTTCGAAAACACACACGGTTGGACTACATAGGGTGTTGTTGCCATTATGGCCCTTGGACAGCACTCACGGTAGGACGACATCGGGTGTTGCATTCCATCATGGCCCTTAGACTGTACATTCGGTCGAACAAGTCGATATGCAGGCACGGTAATCGTGGGACAACACCACACTGTCCAACGAAGTCGGTGCGTGGCGTACATCAGCTCATTGGAGTAGTACACATGGGGCAGACAACGTAAATGTAGCGTACCCATCTTGGATTGGGACTAATAGATGGATGGACGACGTCGGGCGTGGCATGCCATAATAGCCCTTGGACAGCACACACGGTTGAATGACATTAAGCCTCGCATGTCATTATAGACCTTGGATAGCACACACAATCATTCAACCTCGGACGTGGCATGCCATCATCTCCCTTGGACTGCACACACAGATGGACGATGTCAGTGTGGCATGCCATCATCTCCTTTGGAAAGCACACAAAGTCAAATGACATCGGGCGTGGCATGCCATCATTGTCGATGGACAGCACACACCGTCAGATGATGCCGGGCGTAGAATGCAAGAGAAGCCCTTGCACAGTTCAGATGGTTGGACGATGTCGAGCGTGCCATTCAATCATCGCCGTTTAACTGCACACACACAGATATACAATGTCGTGCGTGGCATGCAGTCATTGCGTTTGGAAAGCAAACACGATAAGACGACATCGGGCGTGGAATGCCATCATCTCCCTTGGAATGCACACACAGATGGACGATGTTGGGTTTGGCATGCCATCATCGCCTCTGTATTGCACACACACACGAACGATGTCGGGCGTGGCATGCCATCATAGGATTAGGACAACACAAAAGGTCGGACGAAATCGGGTGTGGAATTCCATCATTGTCGTTTGAGAATACACACTATAAAACAACGTCGGGCGTGGCATGACATCATAGCTATTTGACAACACACAGAGTTGGACAGCGTCGGGCGTGGCCTGACATCATAGCCCTTGGAAAGCCTACATGGTCGGACGACATCAGGCATTGCATGCCATCATGGCCCTTGGACAGCACACATGATCAGACGATGTCGAGCGTTTAATGCCATCATCACCCTTGGACTGCACAAACAAACGAATTATGTCGGGTGTGGCATATATTTATCTCTCTTGGACAACATATACGGTCAAACAAAACTAGGTGTGGCTTTTTGTCATTTCCCTTTTACAATACACACGATCGAACGACGTCGGGAAGGGCATGCACTTATAGCAATTGGACAACACAAACGATTTGAGGACTTCAAGTGTGGCTGGTCATCATAGCCGTGGAAGCACACCACCGGTTGAACGGAAGTCAGGCGGTACATGCAATCATCGCCCTTGTTAGAGCACAAAACACGAAAAGACGTCGGGCGTTGGCCACTGCCACCATACCCTGACAACACAGTAGTTGGATGACATAGGGCGTTGGCTTGATATCAATGCTCTTGGGACATCACACACAATCGGACGACATCAGGCGTGTTCAAACGGTTTTTGTTTTTGAATGACCTTAAGGAATGCATGTCATCCAATCCCTTGGATTAGCACACACGAATGAACGAGGTACGGGCGTGGCATTCTTATCGTCCTGGAAGTACACATGGTCAGACAAGTCAGGGTGGCATCATGCCCATCATCTCCTGTGGAAAGCACACACAGAAGTCCGATGTCGGGCGTTGGGTATGCCATCATATCGCTTTGGATATCACACACGAGAATGGCATTAAAGTATGGTATTTGTCACACATTAGCCCTTGGATAGCACACACAATTGGTCGAAACTCAAAATGTGGCATGCCATGTGATCACCCTTTGACAGCCCACACAGTGGGACGATGTCAGGTGGGCATGAACTCATCGCCTTTGGAAAACCACCATTCCCTATGTTCGGAATAGAGTGTGACTTGACATTATGGCCCTTGGACCAAATGCACGGTAGACGATGTCGAACGTGGCATGCCATCATTTGCCTTGGAATGCACAGACATATCGACGATGTTGGGCGTGGCATGAAATCATAGCTCTTGGAAAGCACACACGATTGAACGAAGTGAAGTTTGGCATGCCCACGTAGCCTTTGGAAACCATACACTATCGGACAACATCGTGCGTGGCATGCCATAATTCCCTTGGATAACACACGCGGTTGGAAGACGTTGGGTGTGGCATATCATCATAGTTCTTGAACAACATACATAGTCGGAAAATGTTCAGCATGGCACGCCATCATGGCATTCGGACAGCACACACGGTTGAACGACGTTGGGCTTATCATGTCATCATAGACCTTAGATAGCACACATGGTCAGTCAACTACGAACGTGGTATGACATAATCTCCCTTGGACTGCAAACATAAATGGAAGATGTTATGCCTGGCATTCCATTATCACCTTTGGAAAGCACACACGGTAATACGATCTCGGGTGTGGCATACCATTATCTCCCTTGGCTACACACCCGATTAGACAATGTCAGGCGTGGAATGCTAGAGTAGCCCTTGGACAACACACACTGTCTGACGACGTCGTGTGTGGCGTGCCATAATCGCCCTTGGACTGCACAGACAGTCGGATGGCATCGGGAGTAGCATGCCATCATCGCCCTTTAGAAAACACATATGGTTGCACGCAAAAGAGCGTAGCTTGCCATTATGTCCCTTGAAGCGAACACACGGTTGGATGAAATCGGACATGGTATGCCATCATCGCCCTTTGAAGGCATACACATATGGACGATATCGGGCGTGGCATGCCATCATCACCTTTTGAAAGAAAACACAGAATGAGACATTGGGCGTGGAATGCCATCATCTCCGTAGAATGCACTCATGGTCGGCCGACGGCGGGCATGGAATGCGAGGGTAGCCCTTCGACAACACACACAGTCGAACAACATTGGGCGTGGACTGACATTATCTCCCTTAAACTGCACACACAGTCGCATGACATCGGGTGTAGCATGCCATAATAGACCTTTGAAAACACACACGGTTGGACTACATAGGGCGTTTTTGCCATTATGGCCCTTGGACAACACTCACGGATAGGAACGAATCGGAGTGTGTTGTATTAATTATTATGTCGCATTCCATCATGGCCTTTAGAATGACATACGATCGAAAAACCACGTGACCGTGGCTGCACGTGTAGTCGTTGGACAAACACCACTGTCCAACGAAGTCGTGAGTGGTGTACATCATCTCCCTTGGATATACACATGGTTAGAAGACGTCAAGCGTGGTACGTTTACCAGCATTGCCTTTGTGTACATATAGACGGAGGGACGACGTCGGGCGTGGCATGTCAAATAGCCCTGGACAAGTCACACTGGGGGAATGGACATTAAGCCTCGCATGTCATCATAGACCTTGGAAAGCACACACAATCATTCAACCTCAGACGTGGCATGCCATCATCTCCCTTGGACTGCACACATAGATTGATGATGTCGGGCGTGGCATGCCATCATCGCCTTCGAAATGCACACAAAGTAAAATGACATCGGGCGTGGCATGCCATCATTGCCCCTGGACTGCACACACCGTCAGATATGCCGGGCGTTGAATACTAGAGTAGCCCTTGCACAGTTCAGATGGTTGGACAACGTCGGGCGTGCCATTGAATCATCGCCCTTGAACTGCACACACACAGATAGACAATGTCAGGCGTGGCGTGCAGTCATTACCTTTGGAAAGCACACACGGTAAGACGACATTGGGTGTGGCATTCCATCATCTACCTTGGAATGCACACACAGTTGGACAATTTTGGGTCAAGCATTCCATCATCGCCTTTAGAAAGCACACACTGTAAGACGAGGTCAGCATGGCATGACATCATCACCCTTGGACTACATACACGTTCAAATGACATCGGGCGTGGAATGCAAGAGTAGCCCTTGGATAGCACATAAAACCAGATGACGTTGAGCATGGCTTCCCATCATGGCCCTTGGATAGGACAAACAGTCCGGCAACTCGGGATGGGAGAACTCTAGCCCTTAGATAGAACACACGTTCGGATGATGTTTGCAATGGCATTGCCATCGCGCCATTGAAATTACACACGCATACGGACGGATGTCGGGTGTGGCATGCCATCATCGGCCTTTGGAAAACACCACTGAAGACGGATGTCGGGGTATGGAATTCCTTCATGTCTTTTGGACAACACACCACCTTTGGCGATGTAGGTCGAGAATGCATCATAGCACTTGGACACCACACATGATTTGATTGACATTCGGGCATGCAGGTCATCATTAGCCCGTGGACAGACAAACATATGGACGACATTTGGGTTTGGCATTCCATCATCGCCCTTGTATTGCACAACACACCACAGACGACGTGGGTGGGATGCCACATAGCCTTGGAAAAACACTTATGTTCCGATGAAATAGAGTGTGGACTTGACCCATTATGCCCTGTGACCAAACACACGGGGACAATGTTGAACGTGGCATGCCATCATTGCCCTTGGAATGCACAAACATATGGACGATGTTGGGCGTGGCATTAAATCATCGCTCTTGGAAAGCACACACGATCGAACAAAGTCAAGTTTGGCATGCCCACGTAGCCATTGGAAACCATACACTATCGGAAAACATTGTGCATGGAATGCCATAATAACCCTTGGATAACACACGCGGTTGGAAGACGTTGGGCGTGGCGTATCATCATAGCTCTTAAACAACACACATAGTCAGACAATGTTCAGCGTGGCACGCCATCATGGACTATGGACAGCACATACGGTTGAATGACGTTGGGCTTATCATGTCATCATAGACCTTAGATAGCACATACGGTCAGTTGACTACGGACGTGGCATGCCATAATCGCCCTTGGACTGCACACATAAAATGAAGATGTTAGGCTTGGCATTCCATCATCGCCTTTGGAAAGCACACAAGGTAAGACGATCTCGGGTGTGGCTTGCTATCATCTCCCTTAGCTACACACACGATCAAACAATGTCTGGTGTTGAATGCAAGAGTAGCCCTTGGACAACACACACATTATTACGATGTCGGGCTTGGCATGCCATAATCTCCCATGTAGTGTATCGACAGTCGGATGATGTCGGGAGTAGCATGCCATCATAGCCCTTGGAAAACACATATGGTTGCATGCAATAGAGCGTCGCTTGCCATTATGGCCCTCGGAGTGAATGCACGGTTGGATGATATCGGACGTGGCATTCCATCATCGCCCTTTGAAGGCACACACATATGGACGATATCAGGCGTGGCATGCCATCGTCACCTTTGCAAAGCAAAAACAAAATAAGACGTTGGGCGTGGAATGCCATCAGCACACTAGAATGCACTCATGGTCGGCCGACGTCGGGCATGGAATACGAGAGTAGCCCTTCGACAGCACACCCAATCGAACAATATTGGGCGTGGCCTTACATCATCGACGTTAGACTGCACACACAGTCGCATGCCATAATAGACCTTCGAAAACACACACGGTTGGACTACATAGGGTGTTTTTGCCATTATGGCCCTTGGACATCACTCACAGTTGGACGACGTCATGTGTCGTATCCCATCATGGCCCTTAGACTGTACATTCGATCAAACCACATCGACCGTGGCATGCACGTGTAGCCATTGGACAACACACACTATCCAACGAAGTCATGCGTGGCGTACCATGATCTCCCTTTGATAGTACATATGGTCAGACAACATAAAGTGTGGCGTACCATCATTTCCTTTGGACATCATAGACGGATGGACGACGTCAGGCGTGGCATGACATAATAGCCCTTGGACAGCACAAATGGTTGAATGACCTTGGATAGCACACACAATCAGTCAACTTCGGACGTGGCATGCCATCATCTCCCTTTGACTGCACACATTTATGGATGATGTCGGGCATGGCATGCCATCATCTCCTTTGGAAAGCACACAAAGTCAAATGACATCGGGCGTGGCATGCCATCATTGCCCCTGTACTGCACAAACCGTCAGATGATGTCGGGCATAGAATGCCAGAGTAGCCCTTGCACAGTTCAGATGGTTAGACGACGTCGGGCGTGCCATATAATCATCGCCCTTGAACTGCATACACACAGATAGACAATGTCGGGTGTGGCATGCAATCATTTCCTTTTGAAAGAACACACGGTAAGACGACATCGGGCATGGCATGCCATCATCTCCCTTGGAATGCACACACATATGGACGATGTCGGGCATGGCATGCGACCATTGCTCTTGGAAAGCACACATGATCAAACGAGTCAAGCTTGCATCCACGTAGCCCTTGAAAACCACACATTGTCGGACAACATCAGGCGTGGCATGCCATCATAGACCAAGGATAAAACACATGGCAGGAAGACGTTGGGCGTGGCATGTAATCGTAGCGCTTGAATAGCAGATAGAGTCAGACACCATCGAGCGAGGCACGCCATCATGGTCGTTGGATAGCACACACGGTTGAACGACATTGGGCTTAGCATGTCATCATAGACCTTAGATAGCACATATGGTCAGTCGACTATGGACGTGGCATGCAGTAATCTACCTTGGACTCCACATACAAATGGAAGATGTTGGGACTGGCATTCCATCATCGCGTTTGGAATGCACACATGATACGACGATCTCAAGTGTGGCATTCCATCATCTCCCTTGTACTACACACACAATTAGAAGATGTCCGGCATGGAATTCCATAGTAGCCCTTGGACTGGACACACGGTCAGAAGACATCGGGCGTGGCATACCATCATCGCCCTTGGACTGCACAGACAGTCGGACGACGTCGGGAGTATCATGCCATCATAGCCCTTGGAAAACAAATATGGTCACACAAAATAGAGAGTCGCTTGACGTTATGGACCTCTGACCGAACGCACGGTTTGACGTTACCTCGGACGTGGCATGCCATCATCTTTCTTGGACTGCAAACACGAATGAACGATGTCAGGCGTGGCATTCCATCATCTTCCTTGGATAATACACATGGTAAGACAACGTCAGGCGTGGTATACAATCATTGCATTTGGACATTATAGAAGGTCGGATGACGTCGGGCGTGGCATGCCATAATAGCCCTTGGACAGCACACACGGTTGAATGACATTAAGCCTAGCATGTCATCATAGCCCTTGGTTAACACACACAATCAGTCGACCTCGGACGTGGCATGCCATCATCGCCCTTGGACTGCACACACAAATGGACGATGTCAGGCGTGGCATGCCATCATCGCTTTATGAAAGCACACATAGTCAAACGACGTCGGGTGTGCCATGCCATCATCGCCTTGGACTGCACACACGATAAGATGATGTTGGGCGTACAATTCCAGAGTAGCCCTTCGACAACACACATGGTTGGACGATGTCGGGCATGCCATTCCATCATCACCTTTGAATTGCACACACGGTAAAACGACATTGGGCGTGGCATGGCATCATCGCCCTTGGACTGCACAAACAAATGGACGATGTTGGGTCTGGCATTCCAACATCGCCTTTGGAAAGCACACGGTATGCAACATTGGGCGTGGCATGATATCATCGCCCTTTGATTACACACACGTTCAGACGACGTTGGGCGTGGAATGAAAGAGTAGTCCTTGAACAGCACACTAAACTGGATGATTTCGTGCGTGGCATGCCATTGTCGCCTTTGGAATGCACACGCTGTCAAATGACGTCGGGCTTAGATTGACATTATGGCCCTTGGACCGTACGCACCGTTGAACAATGTCGGACATAGCATGCCATCATCGCTTATGGAATCCACACAAAGATGGACTATTTCGGGCGTGGCATGCAATAATTGCCTTTAGAAAGCACACATGGTATGACGACGTTGGGTGTGGCATGCCATCGTCGCCCTTGAACAACACATATGGTCGAACAACGTCGGTCATGGAATGCTAGAGTAATCCTTGGACAGCACACACGGTCGTACAATGTCGCGCTTGGGACATCATCATAGCCATTGGAGAACACATAATGTCAGACGACATCAGGCGTGGCATTCCAACATCGCTCTTGGATAGTACACATGGATGGATGTTCTTGCGTGGCATGCCATCATTGCCTTTGGAAAGCACACACGGTAAGACGACATCAGGCGTGACATGCCATCATCTCCCTCGGACTGCACACTCAGATGGACAATGTTGGGCCTAACATTCAATATCGCCTTTGGAAAGCACACATGGTAAGACAATGTCGGGCGTTGTATGCCATCATCTCCCTTGGACCGCACACACGTTCAAGACAACGTCGGGCGTGGAATCTAAGAGTAGCCCTTGGGCAGCACACACGACCTGATAACGTCGAGGGTGGCATGCCATCGTGGCCCTTGGAGTATACACACAATCGAACGTCATCGATCTTGGCTTGCCATTATGTCCCTTGGACCGCACGCACGGTCGAATGAATTCGTACGTAGCATGCCATCATCACCTATGGACTCCACACAAAGATTCACTTTGTCGAGCGTGGAACGCCATCATCGCCTTTTGAAAGCACACATGGTATGACAACCTCGGGCGTGGCATGCCATCATCGCCCTAGGACTGCAAACATGGTCGGACGACATCGGTCGTGGAATGCCAGAGTAACCCTTGGACATCACATATGGTAGGACAACGTTGAACGTTGCATGTCATCATGGCCATTGGACAAAACATATTGTCTGACGACATCGGTCATGGCATGCAAGCATCGCTCTTGTAATTCACACACGAATGAACGATGTTAGGCGTGGCATTCCATCATCGCCCTTGGGCGTGGCATACTATCATCTCCCTTGGACTACACACATAGTCGGATGACGTCGGGCGTAGAATTCTAGAGTAGCCCTTGGACAACACAAACGGTAAGATGACGTCAGATAGTGCATGCCATCATTTCCCTTGGAATGCACACACAGTTGGACAACCTAGAGAGTATCATGCAATCATAGCCCTTGGAAAACGAACATGGTCGAACGACATAAGGCTTCACTTTCTATTATGTCCCTTGGACAGCATGCACAGTTGGACGACGTCGGACGTGGCATGCCATCATACCCTTGAACAAGAAACACGGTCGAACGACGCCGGGCGTGGCATGCTATCATTGCCCTTGGACTACACATAGAGACGGATGACGTCAGGCGTGGCATGACATCATCACATTTGTAAGGCATACATGGTCGGGTTTTTCATGCCATCCTCTCTCTTGTACTTAAAACATGAATGAACGATCTCGGGCATGGAATTTCATCATCGCTCGTGGCCAGTACACAGGGTCATGCAACATCGGGCGTGGCATGCCATCATCTCCCTTGGACAACACACAAGGTCGGACGATATCGTCCTTGGCATGCCTTCATATCCCTTAGACAGCACTCACACTTGATCGATGTTGGGCGTGGAATATTATCATAGAATAGGACACCACACACGGTCAGTGAACCTTCATCATAGACCTTTGACTGCACACACAAACAGATGATGTAAGGCGTGGCATGCCATCATCGCCTTTGGAAAGCACACATAGTTGGCCAAAGTCGGGCGTGGCATGCAATCATGGCCCTTGGACATCACACACATTCAGACGATATCAGGTGTGGCATGCTATTATCGCCCTGGGACTGCACACACAGTCAAGCAACATCGGGCATGGCAGGATAGAGTAGCTATTGGACAGCACACACGGTCGGATGACATCATCACCCTTGGAATGCACACACAGATGGATGATGTAGGGTGTGGAATGCAATCATTGCCTTCGGAAAACACACACAGTATGAGACGTTGGGCGTGGAATGCCATAATCGCCCTTGGAAAACATACATGGTTGGACGACATGGGGCATGGCATGCCATCATGGACTTTGATCAGCATACAAAGTCAGGCAATGTCGAGCGTTGAATGCCATCATCGCCCTTAGACTGCACAAACGAACGGACTATGTTGGGTGCGGCATGTCATCATCTTACTTGGACAACGCATACGGTCTGACGAAATTAGGCATGGCATTTTGTCATTGCCTTTTGACAACACGCACGATAGGACGACGTCGAGTGTGGCATGCAATTATATCCCTTAGACATCATAATAAATTGGGGGTCTTCGAGAATGGCTGTTAATCATAGCCCTTGGACAACACACACAGTCAAACAACGTCGGGCATGGCATACCATCATGGCCCTTGTACTGCACACATAGGACGACGTCGGGCGTGGCATGCCATCATAGCCCTTGGACAACACACACAGTTGGATGACATTGGGTGTATCTTGATATCGTGGCCCTTGGACATAACACATAGTAGGACGACGTCAGGCGTGTCATGCCATCATAGTCCCTGGACAGCACACACGGTAGGAAGACGTTAGGCATGGCATGCCATTATGGCCCTAGGAAAACTTACAGGGTCGGATGACGTCGGGTGTGGCATGCTCGCATAGCCAATGGATATGACACACTGCAAGACGACGTAAGGCGTGGCATGCCATCATAGACCTTGGATAAACAACACATGGTCGTACGACATCGGTCGTGGCATGCCATAATCACTCTTATACTTCACAAATGAATGAACAATGTTGGGGGTGGCATTCTATCATCGCCCTCGGACAGTTCAAATGGTCGGACAACGTCGGGCGTGGCATGCAATCATCGCCTTTGGATAACACACACGGTTGAATGAAGTCCTGTGTGGCATGCCTGCGTAGCCCTTCGATAACACACACGGTCGGACAACATTGAGCGTCGCACACCATCATAACACTTGGACAACACACACGATTGAAAGACGTTGGTCATGGCATGTCATCATAGCCCTTGGATAGCACACAAGGTCGGTTGACATCGGACCTGGAATGCAGTCCTCGCCCTTGGACTACACACACAGATGGACAATGTCAATCCTTGAATTCCATCTTCGCTTTTGGAAAGCATTCACGATCAGATGATTTCACGCGTGGCATGCCATCATTCCCTTGGGACTGCACACACGGTCGGATGACATCAGGCATGGAAAGCCACAATATCCCTTGGACAGCACACATGGTCGGATGACATTAAGCACGACATGCCATCATTGCCCTTGGATTGCACAGACAGTCGAACGACGTCGGGAGTAGGATTCCATGATAGCCCTTGGAAAACACATATGTTAAGACGAAATAGAGCGTGACTTTACATTATTGCCCTTGGACCAAACGCACTAAGACGATGTCAGACGTGGTATGCCATCATCCCACATGGAATACACACACGTATTGACGATGTCTGGCATGGCATGACCTCATCGGTCTTGGAAAGCACACACGATCAAACGAAGTAAAGCTTGCATCCACGTAGACATTGAAAACCACACACTGTCGGACAACATCAGGTGTGGCATGACATCATAGCCCTAGGATAACACACACGACAGGAAGATGTTAGGCATGGCATGTAATCATAGCGCTTGAATAGAAGATAAGGTAAAACAACGTCGATCGAGGCACGCCATCATGGCCGTTGGATAGCACGCATGATTGAACGACATTGGGCTTAGCATGTCATCATAGACCTTAGATAGCACACACGGTCAGTCGACTACGGATGTGGCATGCAATAATATCCCTTGGACATCGCACACAATTAGACGACGTCAGGCGTGTCAACGGTTGAATGACCTTAAGCGTGCATGTCATCATTTCCCTTGGATAGAACACACAATCGGTGGACCTTATACGTGGCATGCCATCATCGCCTTTGGACAGCACACACGAATGAACGATGTCGGGCGTGGCATTCTATGATCGTCCTTTGACAGTACACATGGTCAGAAAACATTAGGCGTGGCATGCCATCATATCACTTCGATAGCACACACGACCGAATGGCATTAAGTATGGCATGTAAACATAGCCCTTGGATAGCACACACAATCGGTCTAACTCAAATGTGGCATGCCATGATCCCCCTTTAATAACACACACAGATGGAAGATTTCAGGTGTGGCATGACCTCATTTCCTTTGGAAAGAACACACGGTCAACTGATGTCGAGAGTGGCATGCCAACTTTGCCCTTTTACTGAACGCACGGTCGAACGATGTCGGGCGTAGGATGCTAGACCAGCCCTTGGATAAAACAAATGGTCGAACGATGTTGGGCGTGGCATTCCATCATCTCCCTTGGACTACACACACAGATGGATGATGTTTGGCGTGGAATGCCATCATTGCCTATGCCACATCTGACATTGTGCAATCGTGCGTTCGGTCCAAGGGCCATAATTTCAAGCCCACGCTCTATTTCGTCCGACCTTTTTTTTTTCAAGGGCTATGATGGCATGATATCCTGACATGGCTTGACTGTCTATGCATTTCAAGGGTGATGATGGCATGACATGCCCAACATCGTCCGACTGTGTGTGTTGTGCAAGAGCTACGCAGGCATGCCACTCCCGACGTCGTTTGACCGTGTGTACTGTCCAAGGGCTATGGTACAGACCACACTCGACGTTGTCCAACCATCTATGCTGTACAACGGCAATGATGACATGCCACGTCCGATGTCGTCCTATTCTGTGTATTGTTTAAGGGTAATGATGGCATGGCAGCCCTGACGTCGTCCGACCATGAGTGTTATCCAAGGACCATGATGGCATGCAATGCCTGACATCGTCCATACGTGTGTGCAGTCCAAGTGCTATGATGTCATGTCATACCCGACTTTGTCCGACTGTGTCTGTTGTCCAAGGGATATGATAACATGCCATGCCCGACGTCGTCCGACAGTGTGTGTTGTCCAAGGCTATAATATAAGCCACGCCCGACGTCGTACGATCCTTTGTATTATCCAAGGGCCATGATGGCATTCCAAGACCAACATCGTCTAACTCTTTATGAAATAAAGTAACATGATGGCATGCCATGCCTAATATCGTTCATCCGTGTTTGCAGTCCAAGGGCGATAATGGCATGCCATACCTTACTTCGTCCGACCAAGTGTGCAGTCCAAGGGATACACATGCATGAAACGCCCAACTTCGTCCGAGCTATGTGCTGTCCCAGTGTGATAATGGCATGCCATGCGAAATTTTATTCTTTCGTATGTGTGGTAAAAGGGCGATGATAGAATGCCACGCCCGACGTCGTACGAGTGTGTCTGTTGTGCAAGCACTATGGAGGCATGTCAAGCCCGATGTCGTTCTATCGTGTATGTTGTCCAATGGTTATTATGGAAGGCCACACCTGACGTCGTCCGATCGTGTGTGTTGTCCAAGGGCTATGATGGCATGTCACGCCTGACGTCGTCTAATCCTGTGTACTATCCAATTGCCATGATGGTATACCTAGCCCGACATAGTATAACCATGTGTGCAGTTAAGTTCCATGATGGCATGTCATGCCTAACATCATCTGTCTGTGTTTACAATCCAAGGGAGATGATGGCATGCGATATCCGAGTTCATCCAAACATGTGTGTTGTCCAAGGGTGATGATGGAATGCCACACTCAATATTGTCTGACCATCTGTACTGTACATAGGCGATGAGGAAATGCCATGCCCGTTCAATCGTGTGCGTAGAACAAAAGCGATGATGGCATGCAAATCCCGATGTCCTCTAACCCTGTGTGCTAAAGGTGATAATAGCATGCTTCGCTTGACGTCATCCATCTCTATTTGCCATCAATGGGCAAAGATAGCATGCCACGCCCGACGTCAATCGACCATGCGTGTATCCAAGGTCCATAATGGCAAGCCACGCCCTCTATCATCTTACCATACGTGTTTTCCAAGCTCTATGATGGCATGCTACACCCAACGTCGTCTGACTGTGTGAAGTCCAAGGGCGATGCTGGCATGCCATGTCCGACGTCGTTCGGCCATATGTGTTGTCTAAGGGCTACGTGGGCATGCCAAGCATGGATTCGTTCGATTATGTGTGCTTTTGAAGAGTGATGATAGCATGCCATGCCCGACGTAGTCCAACCGTGTGTGGTGTCCTAGGGAGATCATGGCATGCCATGCCCGACTTCGTTCAACAGTGTGTGTTGACCAACGGCTACACAGGCATGCCACGGTCGACGTGGTCTGACCGTGTGTACACTCTAAGGGCCATGATGGAATGCGGCGCCCGACATCATCCTACCGTGTGTGCTGTCCGAGGGTCATAATGTCAACCACGCCCTATGTCATCCGACCGTATGTGTTTTCGAAGGGCTATTATGGCATGCTACGCCCGACGTCGTCCGACTGTGTGTGTATTCTAAGGGCGATGATGTCACGCCACGCCTAACGTCTCATTGTGTGTGTGCTTTCCAAAGGTGATGATGGCATGCCACGCCCGACATTGTCCATATGTGTGTGCATTCCAAGGGAGATGATGGCAAGCTACGTCCGACATCGTGCAATCGTTCGGTAGAAGGACCATAGTTCAAGCCACATTATATTTCATCCGACCATATGTGTTTTCAAAGGGCTAGGATTGCATGCTACTCCCGACGTCGTCTGACTGTCTATGTAGTCCAAAGGCGATAATGGCATGCCACGCTCGACTTCATCCAACTATGTGTGCTGTCCAAGGGATATTCTGGCTTTCCACGCCCGACGTTGCCCGACCGTGTGTGCATTCCAAAGGCGATGATGGCATACCACGCGTGACATCATCTGATCGTGTATGGTTTGGAAAGGCAAAGATGGAATTCCAGGCCCTACATCATCCATCTATGTGTGCAGTCCAAGGGTGATGACTTGCAACGCTTGAAGTCCTCCAATCCTTTGTGTTTTCAAAGGGTTATAATGGCATGCCACGCCAGATGTTGTCTGATCGTGTGTATTTTCAAAGGGCAATGACCAAAAGCCATGCCTAATTTCGTTCGACCGTATGTGTTGTCCAAGGGAGATGATTACATCCCACACCTGACATAATCCGTTCGTGTGTGCAGTCCAAGGGCTACTCTGGCATGCCATGCCCGACATCGTCCGTATTTGTGTGCATTCCAAGGGCAATGATGGCATGCCACGTCCGACATCGTCTAATAGTGCGTTCGGTCCAAGGGCCATAATGTCAAACCACGCTCTATTTCGTCCGACCATATGTGTTTTCCATGGGCTATGATGGCATGATACTCCCGACGTCGTCCGACTGTCTGTGCAGTCCAAGAGCGATGATGGCATGACACGCTCGACGTCATTCAACCATGTGTGCTCTCCAAGGGATACTCTATCTTTCCATGCCCGACGTTGTCCGTCCGTGTGTGCTGTCCAAAGGCAATGATGGCATGCCACGCGTGACATCATCTGATCGTGTATGCTTTCCAAAGGCAAAAATGGAATACCAGGACCTAGATCGTGCATCTATGTGTGCAGTCCAAGGGCGATGACCAACCACGCTTCAAGTCCTTCAATAGTTTGTGTTGTTCAAGGGTTACAATGGCATGCCACGCTAGACGTCATCCGATCATGTGTATTGTTAAAGGGCAATGACCAAAAGCCATGCCTAATTTCGTTCGACTGTATATAATGGTATGACATGCCTAACATCGTTTGACCGTGTGTGCTTTCCAAGGGATTTAATGTCATGCAACGCCGATGTCATCCAACTGTGTGTGTTATCCAAGGGCTATGATGACCTGTCACGCCCGAAGTGGTCCAATAGTGTGTGTTGTCCAAGGTCTATGATGGCATGCCACACCCGACCTAGTCCAACCGTATGTGCTTTCCAAGGGCGATGATGGCATGCCTTGCACAACATTGTTCATTCGTGTGTATAGTACAAGGGCGATGATGGCATGCCACAACCGGCGTCATCAGACAGTGGGTGTTGTTCAATGGCTAAGATGACATGCCACGCAATACATAGTTCGATCGTGTGTGCTATCTAAAGTCTATTATTGCATGCCACACCCGACGTCGTTCGATAGAGTGTGTTATCAAACGGCTACGCTGGCATACCACGGTCGACATTGGCCGCCGGTGTGTGCTCTCCAAGGGCCTTGATGGCATGACACGCCTAACTTCATTGCGACCATGTGTACTTTCCAAGGTCTATGATTTCATGCTACGACCAACATTGTACGACCTTATGTGCTGTACAAGGACCATAATAGGAAGACACGTTCTCCGTCGTCCGATCGTGTGTGCTATCCAAGGGCTAGAATGGCATGCCACGCCTGGCGTTGTTCAACGTGTGTCTTGTCCAAGGGCCATTATGTCATGCCACCCGACGTCGTCCGTGTGTGTGTGCTGTCCAAAGGCTTTGATGGCATGTCACGACCGTGTCATCCGAATGTGTGTTCTTTCCAAGGGCTACGTGGGCATGCAACGCCAGACTTCATAAAGACGTGTGTGTTATTAGGGGGCCATAATGTCTTGCCTCGTCCGACGTCATCCAAGCATGTGTGCTTTCTATTGGATATGATATAATGCCACGCCTGCGGTTGTCTGACTGTGTGTGCTTTCTAAGGGCTACGTGAAAATGCAATGCCCAACTTCATCTGACCTTTGTGCGGTCCAAGGGCGATAATGTCATACCACACCAATTTCATCGATTTGTGTGTGCTGTAAAAGGGAGATGCTGTCATGCCATGCTCGACGTTGTTCGATTGTGTGTGCTATGCAAGGTCTACGTAGGCATGCGACTTCCAACGTCGTCCGATCGTGTGTGTTGTCCAAGGTCTATGATTGCAGGCCACACCTGATGTTGTCCCATCGTGTGTGCTGTCCAAGGGCTATGATTGCAGGCTAGTACCTACGTCGTTCGACTGTGTGTCTTTTCAAATGGCAATGATGAAATGCCACGCCCGATTTCATCCGATCGTATGTGTTGTCCAAGGGAAACGATGGCATTACATGCCCTACATAATCCGTTCGTGTGTGCAATCCAAGGGAAATGATTGCATTAATCACCCGACATCATCTAACGGTGTGTTCTATCCAAGATCCATGAATAATCCAACGCCTGATGTTGTCCGATCGTGTTATTTTTTCAAAGGCGATGATGGCATGCAACACATGACATCATCCGTATGTGCGTGCAGTCCAAGGGAGATGATGGCATGCCATTGCCGACATCATAATAACGTGTGTGCTATCCAAGGTCTAGGATGTTATCCCACGCTCGACCTCGCCTGACAGTGTGTCCTATCAAAGGGCCATGATGGCATGCAACGCCCAACGTCGTTTCACCGTGTGTGCTTTCCAAGGGATATAATGCCATGCCACACCCGATGTTATCCAACCCTGTGTGTTCTCCAAAGGATATGATGACCTGCCACGCCGAAAGTGGTCCAATCGTGTGTGTTGTCCAAGTGTTATGAGGGCATGCCACGCCCGACTTCGTCTGTGTGTGCAATACAAGGACGATGATGGCATGTCACGCCTGACATCGTCAAACCATGTGTGCTGTCCAACGGCTATGATGACCACCCATGCTTGAAGTCCTCCAATTGTTTGTGTTCTCCAAGGGTTATAATGGCATGCCACGCCAGACGTCGTCCGATCGTGTGTATTATCAAAGGCCAATGACCAAAAGCCATGCCTAATTTCATCCGACCGTATGTGTTATCCAAGGGAGATGATCACATGCCACACTTGACATAATCCATTCGTGTGTGCAGTCCAAGGGAGATGATTGCATTCTACGCTCAACGTTGTCCGACCATGTGTGCTATCCTAGGGCCATGATTGCATGCTACGCCTAATGACGTCCGAGCATGTAAGTGTTGTGATGTCAGGCCATGCCCGACGCTGTCAAACTGTGTGTGTTGTCCAAGAGCTATGATGGCATGTCGCGTTCGATGTCGTTTGATAGTGTGTCTTATCAAACGACAATGATGGCATTCCACGCCCGACGTCGTCCATGTGTGTGCGCATTCTAAGGGAGATGATATCATGCCACGCATAATGTAGTTCGACCGTGTGTGTTGTCGAAGGGCTACTCTGGCGTTCCACGACTGACGTCATTCAACCATGAATGTATTTTAGGGCGGTGATGGCATTCCATGCCCAATGTCTCATCTTATGTGTGTTTTCCAAAGGGCGATTATGTCATGCCACGTCCGACATCGTGCAACCGTGCGTTCGGTCCAAGGACCATAGTTTCAAGCCACACTCTATTTCGTCCGACCATATGTGTTTCCCAACGGCGAGATGGCAGGCTACTACTACTATTCTTCCCGACGCTTTCGTCCGACTATCTATGCATCCAAGGGAGATATGCAATTCAACGCTCGACGTCGTCCGTGTGTGTGCGCAACTAAGGGCGATGATATCATGCCACGCCTATGTAGTTCGCCGTGTGTGTTGTCGAGGCTTACTCTGGGTTCCATCCACGACTTGACGTCATTCAACCATGAATGTATTTTAGGGCGGTGATGGCATTCCATGCCCAATGTCTCATCTTATGTGTGTTTTCCAAAGGGCGATTATGTCATGCCACGTCCGACATCGTGCAACCGTGCGTTCGGTCCAAGGACCATAGTTTCAAGCCACACTCTATTTCGTCCGACCATATGTGTTTTCCAACGGCTATGATGGCATGCTACTCCCGACGTCGTCCGACTATCTGTGCAGTCCAAGGTCGATGATGGCATGCCACGCTCGATGTCATCAAACTATGTGTGCTGTCCAAGGTATATTCTAGCTTTCCACGCCTGACACTGTCCGACCGTGTGTGCAGTCCAAAGGCGATGATGGCATGCCACGCGTGACATCATCTGATCGTGTATGCTTTCCAAAGGAAAAGATGGAATGCCAGGCTATACATCGTCCATCTGTGTGTGCAGTCGAAGGGCGATGACCAGCCACGCTTGAAGTCCTCCAATCATTTGTGTTGTCCTAGGGTTATAATGGCATGCCACGCCACACGTCGTCCGATCGTGTGTATTGTCAAAGGGCAATGACCAAAAGCCACGCCTAATTTCGTTCGACCGTATTTGTTTTCCAAGGGAGATGATTACATGCCACACCTGACATAATCTGTTCATGTGTGCAGTCCAAGGGCTACTCTGGCATGCCATGCCCGACATCGCCCATATGTATGTGCATTCCAAGGGCAATGATGGCATGCCACGTCCGACATCGTCCAACCGTGCATTCGGTTCAAGGGCCATAATGTCAAGCCACGCTCTATTTCGTCCGCCATATGTGTTTTCCATGGGCTATGATGGCATGATACTCCCGACGTCGTCCGACTGTCTGTGCAGTCCAAGGGCGATAATGGCATGCCACGCTCGACGTCATTCAACCATGTGTGTTGTCCAAGGGATACTCTAGATTTCCACGCCCGACGTTGTACGTCCATGTGTTCTATCCAAAGGCAATGATGTCATGCCACACGTGACATCATCTGATCGTGTATGCTTTCCAAAGGCGAAGATGAAATGCCAGGCCCTACATCGTCCATCTGTATGTGCAGTCCAAGGGCGATGACCAGCAACGCTTGAAGTCCTCAAATCGTTTGTGATTTTCAAGTGTTATAATGGCTTGCCACGCCAGACGTTGTCTGATCGTGTACATTGTCAAAGGACAATGACAAAAACCCATGCCTAATTTCGTCCGACCATATATGTTGTCCAAGGGAGATGATTACATGCCACACACCTGCACATAATTCCATCTTGTGTGTGCAGTCCAAGGCGATGAATGGCATTCCTCTAGACATCTCCGACCGTGGTGCGTCCTAGGACCTTTATGTTCATTCCACTATCCCGATGGTCAGTTCCGACCATGTATGCTTTCCAAGGGCTATAATGTCAGGTCACGCCCGACGCTGTCTAACAATGTGTGTTGTTCAAGACCTATGATGGCATGCCACACCCATTGTCGTTTGAAAGTGTGTCTTCTCAAACGGTAATGATGTCCACGGGAGATAATGGAATTCCACACCCGACATCGTCTGACCGTGTGTGCTGTCTATGGGCTACTCTGGCATTCCACGCCGACATCGTGTGATCGTGTGTGTAGTCCAAGAAAGATGGTGGAATGCCACAGCCGAGATCTTTTTATCGTTTGTGCTTTCCAAAGGCGATGATGGAATGCCAGGCCCAACATCGTCCATTTGTGTGTGCAGTGAAAGGGCGATTATGGCATGGCACGTCTGAATTCGATTGACTGTGTCTGTTATCTAAGGTCTATGATGACATGCTAAGCCCAACGTTGTTCAACCGTGTGTGTTGTCCAAAGGCTATGATGCCGTGCAACGATCGATGTTGTAAGACCGTGTGTGCTGTTCAAGATCTATGATGACATGCCATTCCCAACATCTTCCAATCGTGTGCGTTATCCAAAGGCTATGATGGCATGCCACGATCGATGTTGTCCGACCGTCTGTGGTTTCCAAGGGATACGTGTGCATGCCAAGCTTGACTTCATTCGATCATGTGTGCTTTTCAAAAGCGATGATGGCATGCCACGCCCAACATCGTCCATATGTGTGTGCATTCCAAGGGCGATGATGGCATGCCACGTCCGACATCGTCCAACCGTGCGTTCGGTTTAAGGGACATAATGTCAAGCCACGCTCTATTTCGTCCGACCATATGGGTTTTCTAAGGGCTATGATGGCATGATACTCCCGATGTCGTCCGACTTTTTGTGCAGTCCAAGGGAGATGATGGCATGCCACACTTGACGTTATCAAACCATGTGTGTTGTCCAAGGGATACTCTATCTTTCCACGTCCGACGTTGTTCCAACCTGTGTGCAGTCCAAAGGTGATGATCACATGCCACGCGTGACATCATCTGATCGTGTATGCTTTCCAAAGGTGAAGATGGAATTCAATGCCCTATATCGTCCATCTGTGTGTACAATCCAAGGGCGATGACTAGCAACGCTTTAATTCCTCAAATCGTTTGTGATGTTCAAGGGTTATAATGGCCTGCCACGTCAGCTGTCGTCTTATCGTGTACATTATCAAAGGACAATGACAAAAAGCCAAGGATAATTACGTCCGACTGTATATGTTGTCCAAGAGAGATGATTACATGCCACACCTGACATAATTCGTTTGTGTGTGAAGTCGAAGGGCGATGATGGCATTCAACGCTCGACATCGTCCGACCGTGTGTGCTGTCCAAGGACCATTATTGCATGCCATGCCCGATGTCGTATTACAATGTACGCTTTCCAAGGGCTATAATGTCAGGCCATGCACGACGCTGCCTAACTGTTTGTGTTGTCTAAGAGACATGATGGCATTCCACGCCCGACGTCGTCCGTGTGTATGTGTGGTACAAGGGCGATGATGGCATGCCAAACCCGACGTCGTCCATATGTTTAGGCTGTCGAATGGCTATAATGACCTGCCACTCCCGAAGTCTTCCAATCATGTCTGTTGTCCAAGGGCTATGATGTCATGCCACTCCCGACGTCTTCTGACCGTGTGTCTTGTCAAAGTTCAATGATGAAATTTGACGTCCAATTTATATGTGTTGTCCAAGGGGGATGATGGCATTCCAAGCCCGACATAGTCAGTTCGTCTGTGCAGTCCAAGGGCTATGATGGCATGCCTCGTCCGATGTTTTCCGACCGCTTGTGGTTTCCAAGGGCTACGTGGCATGCAAAGCTTGACTTTGTTTAATCATGTGTGCTTTCCAATAGCGATGATGGCATGCCACACCCGACACCGTCCATATGTGTGTGCATTCCAAGGGAGATGATGGCATGCCACGTTCGATAATGTGTAACTGTGCGTTCGGTCCAAGGGTCATAATGTCAAGCCACGCTCTATTTCGTCCGACCATATGTGTTTTCCAAGGGTCATAATATCTAGCCACGCTCGAGTCATTCAACCATGTGTGTTGTCCAAGGGATATTTTGTCTTTCCACGCCCGACGTTGTCTGACCATGTGTGCAGTCCAAAGGCGATGATGGCATGCCATGCGTTATATTATCTGATCGTATATGCTTTCGAAAGAGGAAAATGGAATGTCAGGCCCTACATCGTCCATCTGTGTGTGCAGTCCAAAGGCGATAACTAGCCACGCTTGAAGTCCTCCAATTGTTTGTGCTGTCCAAGGGTTATAATTGCATTCCACACCAGACGTAGTCCGATCGTGTGTATTGTCAAAGGGCAATGACCAAAAGCCACGCCTAATTTTGTCTGACCGTATGTGTTGTCCAAGGGAGATGATTACATGCCACACCTGACATAATCCGTTTGTGTGTGCAGTCCAAGGGCAATGATGGCATTCAACGCTTGACTTCATCTGACCGTTTGTGCTCTCCTAGGGCCATAATGGCATGCCACTCCCGATGTCGTCTGACCATGTATGCTTTCCAAGGGCTATGATGTCAGGCCACGCTAGACGATGTCTAACTGTGTCTGTTTTGTAAGAGCTATGATGGCTTGCCACACCCGATGTGGTTTGACACTGTGTCTCTCAAACGGCAATGATGGAATGCACACCCGATTTTTGGTCCCGACCGTGTTGTTTATCAAAGTCTAAATGATGCCATTCAAGCGCCCGACGTCGTCCCGTGTGTATGTGCAATACAGGGTGATTATGGAATGCAACCAGACGTCCGCCGTATGTGTGTGTTGTCCAAGGGCTATAATACTTTCCACGCCTAAGTTCGGCCAATCATTTGTGCGTCCAAGGGCTAATGATGGCATGCCACACCCGACGTAAGTCTGACCGTTGGGTCTTGTCAAAGGGAAATGATGAAATGCCACTCCAAATTTCATCCGACCGTATGTGTTGTCATAGGGAGATGATGGCATTCCAAGCCCGACATAGTCCAATCGTATGTCGAGTCCCAGGGCGATGATGGCATTCATCGCCTGACGTCGTCAACAGTGTGTGATGTCTTAGAGCCTTGAATGAATTGCATGCCCGATGGCATTGATTGTTTGTGCTTTCCAAAGGTGTTGAATGGCATGCAACACCTGACATTGTCCGTATTTGTGTGCAGTCCAAGGGCAATGATGGAATGCCATTGCCAACATCATTTCAACGTGTGCGCTATCCAAGGGCTAGGATGTTATCCTATGCCTGACGTTGCATGAGGGTGTTTCCTATCCAAGGGTTGTAATGACATGCCACGCCCTACGTCATCTAACTGTGTGCTTTAAAAGGGCTACGTGGGCATGCAACATCCTGACTTTGTTCAACTTTGTGTGCTTTAATAGAGCGACGATAGCATTTGATGCCTCACGTACTCCTACCATGTGTGCTATCTAAGGGCGATGATGGCATCCCATGATTGACATTGTTCATTCGTGTGTGCAGTACAAGGGCGATGATGGCGTACAAAGACCGACGTTGTTCGATCGTGTGTGTTGTCTAATGACTATGATGATATGTCCACCAGACATCGTCCGACCGTGTTTTCTTTGTCAAAGGGCCAATGAGTAACTTTCAACACGCCCAAATTTCTCATTGTTGTTCCAGGGGATGATGGCATTCCAAGCCCTACATAGTCCGTTCGTCAATGCGTTCAAAGGGCGATGATGTAATTCATCGCCCGACATCATCCAATGGTGTGTGATGTCCAAGAAACATGAAGGAATTGCACGCCCGACGTCGTTGATTGTTTGTTCTTTCCAAAGGCGATGATGGCATGACACACCCGACATCGTCCGTATATGTGTAAAGTCCAAGCGCGATGATGGAATGCCATTGTCGACATCATCCCAACGTGTGTGCTATCTAAGGGCTAGGATGTTATTCCATGCCCAACGTTGCCCGACCGTGTGTCCTATCCACGGGCCATGATGGAATGCCACGCCCTACATCATCTGACTGTGTGCTTTCCAAGGGCTACGCGGGCATGCCACATCATGACTTTGTTCAACCGTGTGTGCTGTCCAAGACCAACGATGGCATTTCATGCCCGACATAGTCCGACCATATGTGCTGTCTAAGGGAGAAGATGGCATGCCATGCCCGACATTGTTCATCCGTGTGTGCAGTACAAGGGCGATGATGGCAGACCAGGACCGACATCGTTCGATCATTGGTGTTGTCCAATGACTATGATGATATGTCACACCAGACATCGTCCGACCGTGTGTGCTGTCCAAGGGCTATGATTGCATGCCACATCCCACGTCGTTTGACCGTGTGTGCTTTCCAAGGGATATAATTTCATGCAACACCCAATTTCATCCAACGGTGTGCGTTGTCAAAGGTCTATGATGACATGCCACGCACGAAGTCTTCCAATCGTGTGTGTTTTCAAAGGGATATGATGGCATGCCTCACCCAACATCGCCCGATTGTGTGTCTTGTCAAAGTGAATGATTGATGCTGCACTCGATTTCATCCGACCGTTTGTGTTATACAAGGGCTATGATGGAATGCCTCGCCCGATGTTTTCCGACCGCGTGTGGTTTCCAAGGGCTACGTGGCATGCAGAGCTTGACATCGTTTAATCGTGTGTGCTTTCCAAGAGCGATGTTGGCATGCCACGCCCGACATCGTCCATATGTGTGTGCATTCCAAGGGAGATGATGGCATGCCACGTCCGATAACGTCTAACCGTGCGTTCGGTCCAAGGGTCATAATGTCAAGCCACGCTCTATTTCGTCCGACCATATTTGTTTTCCAAGGGTCATAATATCTAGCCACGCTCGAGTCATTCAACCATGTGTGTTGTCCAAGGGATACTTTGTCTTCTCCACTGGCCCGCTTTTCCTACGGGTGTGTAGTCCAAAGTCGATGATTGCATGCAATGTGTTTTATATATCTGATCGTATAATATGCTTGTGAAAGATGAAATAAATGCCAGTGCCCCCACAACACTCGTCCCATCTTTCTTGTGTGCAGTCCAAGGCGATAACTAGCCCACGCTTGAAGTCCTCCAATTATTGTGCTGTCCCAGGGTTTATAATTTGCATTCCACACTACGTAGTTTCCGATCGTGTGTATGTCAAAGGGCAATGTCCAAAAGCCATCCTAATTTTTTTTGTCTGAACCGTATGTGTTTGTCCAGGGAGGGATTACATGCCACACCGCATAATCCGTTTTTGTGTGTGGCAGTCCAGGGCCAATGTGGCAATTCAACACCTTGAACTGTTGTCTTTCCAAGAGCGACGATAGCATTTGATGCCTGACGTACTCCTACCATGTGTGCTATCTAAGGGCGATGATGGCAACCCATGCTCGACATTGTTCATTCGTGTGTGCGGTACAAGGGCGATGATGGCGTACAAAGACCGACGATGTTCGATCGTGTGTGTTGTCTAATAAATATGATGATATGTCACACCAGACATCTTCCGACCGTGTGTGCTGTCCAAGGTCTATGATTGCATGCCACATCCCACGTCGTTTGACCGTGTGTGCTGTACAAGGTCTATGATGACATGACAAGTTCGACATCGTCCAAGGGAGATCATTACATGCCACACCTGACATAATCCGTTTGTGTGTGCATTCCAATGGAAATGATGGCATTCAACGCTTGACTTCATCTGACCGTGTGTGCTCTCCTAGGGCCATGATGGCATGCCACTCCCGATGTCGTCCGACCATGTATGTTTTGCAAGGGCTATGATGTTAGGCCACGCTTGACGCTCTCTAACTGTGTCTGTTGTCTAAGAGCTATGATGGCTTGCCACACCCGATGTGGTTTGACAGTGTGTCTGTCAAACGGCAATGATGGAATGCCACACCCGATTTTTTCCGATCGTGTGTGTTATCATAGGTCTATGATGGCATTCCACGCCCGACGTCGTCCGTGTGTATGTGCAATACAAGGGTTATTATGGAATGCCAAACAAGACGTCGTCCGTATGTGTGTGCTGTCCAAGGGCTATAATGACTTTCCACGCCCGAAGTCGTCCAATCATTTGTGCTGTCCAAGGGCTATGATGGCATGCCACACCCGACGTTGTCTGACCGTGTGTCTTGTCAAAGGGAAATGATGAAATGCCACTCCAAATTTCATCCGACCTTATGTGTTGTTTCCTAGGGAGATGATGGCATTCCAAGCCTGACATAGTCCAATCGTATGTGGAGTCCCAGGGAGATGATAGCATTCATCCCCTGACGTCGTCCAACAGTGTGTGATGTCTTAGAGCCTTGAATTAATTGCTTGCCCGATTGCATTGATTGTTTGTTCTTTCCAAAGGTGTTGATGGCATGCAACACTTGACATCGTCCGTATTTGTGTGCAGTCCAAGGGCAATGATGGAATGCCATTGCCAACATCATCCCAACGTGTGTGCTATCCAAGGGCTAGGATGTTATCCTATGCCTAACGGTTGCCATGACGTTTGTCCTACCAAGGTTTGTAAATGACATGCCCGCCCCTACGATCATCTAACTGTGTGCTTTAAAAGGGCTACGCGGGCATGCCACATCCTGACTTTTTTCAACTGTGTGTGCTTTAAAAGATCTACGATAGCATTTGATGCCTGACGTACTCCTACCATGTGTGCTATCTAAGGGCGATGATGGTATCCCATGCTCGACATTGTTCATTTGTGTGTGCAGTAAAAGGGTGATGATGGCATACAAAGACCAACGTTGTTTGATCGTGTGTGTTGTCTAATGACTATGATGATATGTCACACCAGACATTGTCCGACCGTGTGTGCTGTCCAAGGGCTATGATGGAATGCCACGCCCGACATCGTCCGATTGTGTGTGCATTCCAAGGGCGATGATGGCATGCCACGTTTGACGTCGGCAAATCATTTATGCTATCAAAGGACCATAATGGCAAGCCACACCTTATGTCGTCCGACCATGTGTGTTTTCCATGGGGTATTATGGCATGCTACGCTCGACGTCGTCCGACTATTTGTGCAGTCCAAGGGAGATGATGGCTACCACACCCGATATCGTCTTACCATAAGTGCTTTCCTATGGAGATGATGGAATGCTAGGCCCTACATCGTCCATTTGTGTATGCAGTCCAAGGGGGATTATTGCATGCTTTATCCAAAGTCGACTGTCTGTGTGTTCTATCTTAGGTCTATGATGACATGCTAAGCCCAACATCTTTAAACCGTGTGTGATGTCCAACGGCTATGAGGTCTGCCACACTCGACGTCGTCCGACCGTGTGTGCTGTTCAAGATCTATGATGACATGCCACGCCCAACATCTTCTATACGTATATGTTATCCATGGTCTATGATGGCATGCCACGCCCGATATTGTCCGACCTTGTGTGGTTTCCAATGGCTAGGTTGGCATGCAAAGCTTGACTTTGTTCAATCGTGCGTGCTTTCCAAAAGTGATGATGGCATGCCACGACCGACATCGTCCATATGTATGTTCATTCGAAGGGCGAAGATGGCATTCCACCTTCGATATCGTCCAACCATGCGTTCGGTCCAAGGGCCATAATGTCAAGGCACACTCTATTTTGTCCGACCATATGTGTTTTCTAAGGGCTATGATGGCATGCTACTCCCCACATCGTTTGACTATCTGTGCAGTCGAAGGTCGATGATAGCATGCCACGCTCGATGTCATCCGACTGTGTGCGCTGTCCAAAGGATACTCTCGCTTTCCAAGCCCGACGTCGTCCAATCGTGTGTGTAGTCAAGGTCGATGATTTTATTCCACGTCCGATGTCGACCGACCGTGTGTGCTATCCAAGGGCTATGATGACATGGCATGCCCAACATCATTCAACCGTGTGTGATGTCCAAGGGTTATGATGGCGTGCGACGCTCAACGTTGTTCGATCGTGTGTGTTGTCGATGGACTACGCACGTTAGACACACCGGACTTTGTTCGACCATGTGTGTTGTCCAAAGGCGATGATGGAATGCCACTCCAACATCGTTCATTCGTTTGTGCAGTACAAGAGTGATGATGGCATGCCATGACTGATGTGGTACGACCGTGTGTGTTGTCCAAGGGCTATGATGGAATGCCACGCCCGGCAGTGTGTGATGTCCATTGGCCATGTGAACATGCCACAGCTGACATCGTCTGACAGTGTAAGTTTTCCTAGGGCTATGATGGCATGCAATGCCTGATGTCTTCCTACCGTGTGAGCTATCCAAGGACTCTGTTGGAATGACACGCTTGACGTCGTTCGACTGTGTGTGATGTCCAAGGGCCATGATATCAAGATACGTCGATGTCATCCGACTATGTGTGTTGTCCAAGGGCTATGATGGCATGCCACGCCCAAAATACAAGAGCTATGATGGCATGCCACGCCCGACGTTGTCCGATCGTGTGTCCTACCCAAGGGCTATGATGAACAACGACGCTCGACGTCCTCCAATTTTTTTCTGTTGTCCAAGGTCTATAATGGCATGCCATGCTCGACGTCGTCCAATTGTATGTCTTGTTAAAGGGAAATCACGAAATGCCACGCTTGATTTCGTCCAACCGTATCTGTTGTCCAAGGGAGATTATGACATGTCACACCTGACATAATCCGTTCGTGTGTGCAATCAAAGGGCGATGATGGCATTCAGCGCTCGACATCGTCCAATAATGTGTGGTATCCAAGGGCCATAATGGCATGCCACGCCCAATGTTTTCAGACCATGTATGCTTTCCAAGGGAGATGATGGCATGCCACATCCGACATCGTCCAATCGTGCATTCGGTTTAAGGGCCATAATGTCAAGCCACACTATATTTCATCCGACCATATGGGTTTTCCAAGGACTATGATGGCATGATAATCCCTACATCGTTTGACTTTCTGTGCAGTCCAAGGGCGATAATGGCATGCCAGGCTTGACGTTATCTAACCATGTGTGTTGTCCAAGTGATACTCTAGCTTTCCACGCCCGATGTTGTCCGACCGTGTTGCAGTCCAAAGGTGATGATCGCATCCTCACCGCATGCATCATCATCATCATCGTTTGCTTCCAAAAGGCGAGGAATGGAATTCGCATGACCTACATCGTCATCATCCGTGGGGGTGCATACAAGGTGAGATAGCAAACGCTTCAAGTCTTGAAATTGTTCGTGATGTTAAAGGGTTATAATGGATTGCCAAGCCAGACGTTGTCTGATCTTGTACATTGTCAAAGGACAATGACAAAAAGCCAAGCCTAATTTGGTCCGATCATATATGTTTTCCAAGAGAGATGATTACATGACACACTTGACATAATTCATTTGTGTGTGCAGTCGAAGGGCAATGATGGCATTCAACGCTCGACATCGTCCGACCGTGTGTGCTGTCCAAGGACCATTATGGCATGCCACGCCCGATGTCGTCCGACCATGTACGCTTTCCAAGGGCTATAATGTCAATCCATGCCCAACGCTGCCTAACTGTTTGTGTTGTCCAAGAGCTATGATGGCATGCCACGCCCGATGTCGTTTGATACTGTATCTATTCAAACGGCAATGATGGAATGCCACATCCGATTTTGTCCGACCGTGTAGTTTGTCCAAGGGCAATGATGGCATTCATCGCCCGACATCGTCCAACGGTGTGTGATGTCCAAGAGACATGAAGGAATTGCACGCCGACTCGTTTGATTGTTTTGGTTATTCCAAAGGCGCTGATGGCTAATGCCATACCCCCCGACATCGTCCGTATGTTTGTGCCGTCCAAGCGCATGATGGAATTCCATTTGCCGTACAAAATCATCCGCAACCCTGTGTGCTATCTACGGGGCTAGGAATGTGTATTCCATGCCCAACGTTGGCCGACGTGGTCTCCTATCCGGGCCATGATGGCATGCCCAACAAGAAAAAAAACACATACTCACTGAAATGGGTGCTTTCCAAGGGCGACGCGTGCATGCCACCAATCATGAACTTTGTTCAAGCCCGTTGTGCTTTCCCAAGACCAACGAGCCTTTCATCCCGACGTAGCCACCATTGTGCTGTCTAATGGAGAAGATGGCATGTTCCATTCCCGCAGTTTCATTCAGCGTTGTGCATTCCAAGGGCGATGATGGGCGACCAGGACGAAATCGTTCGATCATTGTTGTTGTCAATGATATTAATGATATGTCACAGCAACAATCGGCCGACCTGTGTTTCTTTCCAAGGGCTATGATTGCATAAACCACATCCCACGGCTCTGACCGTGTTGCTTTACAAGGATCTAATTTAATTCCACACCCGATTTCATCCAACCGTGTGCGTTGTCAAAGGTCTATGAGGACATGTCAACGCCCGAAGGTCCTTCCGAATCGTGTGTGCTGTCACGGTATATGATGGGGCGATGATGGAATGACATACCCAACATCGACCGACTGTGAGTGTTGTGAAAGAGCTACGTAGGCATGCCACTCCCGACGTTGTCTGATCGTGTGTGCTGTCCAAGGGCTATGATGCACACCACACCCGACGTCGTCCGAGCGTTTGTGTTGTACAATGGCAATGATTACATGCCACGCCCGATGTCATCCTATTCTGTTTATTGTTTAAGGGTAATGATGGCATGGCAGCCATGACGTCATCCGACCATGTGGGTAGTCCAAGGACCATGATGGCATGCCATGCCTGACATCGTTCGTCCGTGTGTGCAGTCCAAGGGCTATGATGTCATGTCATACCCGACTTTGTTCGACCGTGTCTGTTATCCAAGGGATATGATATCATGCCATGCCCGACGTCATCCGACAGTATGTGTTGTCCACGGCTATTATATAAGCCACGCCCGACGTCGTACGATCCTGTGTATTCTCCATGGTCCATGATGGCATTCCAAGCCCAACATCGTCTGACTCTTTATGTAGTAAAGTAACATGCCGGCATACCATGCCTAATATCGTTTGTCCGTGTTTGCAGTCCAAGGCGATAATGGCATGCCATACCCGACTTCGTCCGACCGTGTTTGCTATCCAAGGGATACAGAGGCATACAACTCCCAACTTCGTCTGAGCTATGTGCTGTACCAGGGAGATAATGGCATGCCATGTGAAATTTCATTCGTTCGTATATGCGGTAAAAGGGCGATAATGGCATGCCACGCCCGACGTCGTTCGAGTGTGTGTGCTATGCAAGCGCTATACAGGAATGCAAAGCCCGACGTCGTTCGATCGTGTATGCTGTCCAGCGTTTATTATGGAAAGCCACGCCCGACGTCGTCTGATTGTGTGTGTTGTCCAAGGGCTATGATTGAATGTCACGCCTGACGTCGTCTAATCCTGTGTACTATCCAATTGCCATGATGGTATACCCAGCCCGACGTCGTATGACCATGTGTGCAGTTAAGTACCATGATGGCATGCCATGCCTAACATCGTCTGTCTGTGTTTGCAGTCCAAGGGCGATGATGGCATGCGATACCCGAGTTCGTCAAACCATGTGTGTTGTCCAAGGGCGATGATGGCATGCCACACTCAACATTGCCCGACCATGTGTACTGTACATAGGCGATGAGGGAATGCCATGCCCATTCATTCGTGTGCGCAGAACAAGAGCGATGATGGCATGCAAAGCCCGATATCCTCCGACCCTATGTGCTTTTAAAAGGTGATAATAGCATGCTTCGCTTGACGTCATCCATCTCTATTTGCAATCGATGGGCAAAGATAGAATGCCACTCCCGACGTCAATCGACCATGCGTGAGGTCCAAGGTCCATAATGTCATGCCACGCCCTCTATCATCTGACCATACGTTTTTTACAAGCTCTATGATGTATGCTAACGACCCAACATCAGTACTGTGTGAAAGTCCAAGGAAACAAGTCCCCCCGATGCTGGCATTCCATGCCCGACGTCGTTCGCACATATATGCTGTCCAAAGGCTTAACGTGGGCATCAAATCTTTGGTTCTTTCGAGTTGTGTGTGGCTTTCTTAAGAGCGAATGAATGATTGCATGCCATGCCCATTTGTCCACCGTTGTGGTGTCCTAGGGATATAATGGCATGCCATGGCCCGACTTCGTATCAACGATGTGTGTTGACCAACGCCTACACAGGCATACCTCGGTCGACGTGGTCTGACTGTGTGTACACTCTAAGGGCCATGATGGAATCTGATGCCCGATGTCATCTGACCGTGTGTACGATGCAACGGTTAGGATTCATTCCACGCCCGACGTACTCGGACCGTGTGTCCTATCCAAGGGCGATGATGGCATGCCATGCCTGATGTTGTTTGACTGTATGTCCTATCCAAAGGCAATGATGACATGCCAAGTCCGACATCGTCTGACTGTGAGTGCGGTCCAAGGGAAAAAATTACAAGCCACGCCCTCTGCGGTTCGACCATATGTATTTTCCAAGGGCTATGATTGCGTGCTACGTCCGACATAATCTATCTCTGTGTGCAGTCCAAGGGTGAAGATGGCATGCCATGCCCGACGTCGTCCGAACCCGTGTTGAGCTTCAGTGGCTACTTTGCTTTAACGGTCGATGTCCGTCTGATCATTTTGTTTTGTCCAGGTCTATGATGGCAATGTGCACGCCTGACCGTCGTCTAAGATGCCTGTGTACTACCCAATTTCCATGATTGTATACCTGGCCGACTGTCGTGTGACCAATGTGTGGCAGTTAAGTACCATGATGGCAATGTCATGCCTAACATCGTCCGTCTGTGGTTTGCAGTCCAAGGGTGATGATAGGCATGTATACCGAGTTCGTCCAAAACCATGTTTGTTTGACCAAGGGCGATGATGGCAATGCCACAACTCAACATTGGCCGACCAGGGTGTACTTTACATAGGCGATGAGGGAATCATGCCCATGTCATTCTTGTGCTCAGAACAAGAATCGATTATGGCATGCAAAGCCCCCTGATATCTCCTACCACTGTTTTCTTTCCAAAATGTGATAGTAGCATGTGCTTTTGTTTTACGTCATCCATCTCTATTTTCAACGATGGGAAAAATAGAATTCCACGCCCCGCTTCCATCGCCATTAGCTCGGCCAAGTCAATAATTTAAGCCATGCCTTTTCACCGACCAACGTTTTTTTCACAAGCTCTATGATGTTTGCTATACCCCACATCGTCTACTGTGTGAAGTCCAAGGGCGATGGCTGGCAATGCCATGGCCCGACGTCGTTCGAAACCATAGTGTACTATCCAAATGGCTAACGTGGCATGCAAAGCCTTGGATTCGTTATCGATTGTGTGTGCTTTCTAATAGCGATGATGGCATGCATGCCCGACCTATTCTAAACCGTGTGGTGGTGTCGCTAGGAGATGATGGCATGCATTTCCCGACTTCGTGTCAACAACTGTTGTTTACCAACGGCACACGGCATACATGGTCGACGTGTCTGACTGTGTGTACACTCCAAAGCCAGTATGGAATCCGACGCCCTACGACACCTAACACTCCCCGGTGTGATGTCTTGATTGTTCTCAATGTCAACCACGACCTATGTCAATCCTGACCGTAATGTGTTTAAAAGGGCTATTAATGGCATTCTAAAAAAATTCTACCTAACTATACTGGCCCGACAATCGTCCGCCTATGTTTTTTAATTTAAGGGCGATGATGGGTCACGCCAACGCCGAATGTCTCATTGTGTATGGTGCTTTCCCAAGGTGATGATGTATGCCACGCCAAAATCGTCCATAATGTTTGTGCATTCCATGGGCGATGATGGCAAGCACGTCGAAGATCGTGCAACCGTGCATTCGTTCTAATGAACATAGATATCAAGTAGGCCACGTTCTATTTCATATCCGAACCATATGTGTTTTCCAAGGTCTAGGATTGCATGTTCCTCCTGACGGTTCGTCTGACTTCTGTGCAGGTCCAAGGCGATGATGTGCATGCCACCTCGGCGACGTCATCCAACTATGTTTGCTATCCATGGGATTTCTGGCTTTCCTTCCACGCCTACTTTTCCCGACCGTGTGTTAATTCCAAAGGCGATGATGGCAATCCACGCATGGACATCATCGTGATCGTCGTAGGCTTTCAAAGAGATATGGAATTCCAACCCTTCATCATCCATTTGTTTGTGCAGTCCAAGGGCGTGACTACAACGCTTGAAGTCCTCCAATCGTTTGTGTTGTCGCACGGGGTTATAATGGCATGCCAGCCAGACGTCTTCTGATCGTTTTGTATTTTCAAAGGGCAATGACCAAACCATGCCTAATTTTGTTTTGACTGTATGTGTTGTCCACGGTAATGATTAATAACATCCCACACCTGACATAATTCCCTTTCTTGTGTGGCATTCCAAGTCTACTCTAGCATGCCATGTGGGCCGATATCCGTCCGTATTTGGTGGCATATCCAGAGGGAAAGGATGGCATGCACTTCCGACAAATGTCCAAAGTGCGTTCGGGTTTCCCAAGGGCCATAATGTCAAAACCACTCTCTATTTCCGTCCGACCATATGTGTTTGGGTTTTGGGTCCATGGGCTATGATTGGCATGATACTCGCCCGCGTTCGTCCGCTGTCTGTCCAGTCCAAAGCGATGATTGTCTTGACACGCCGACTTCATCAACCTGTGTGCCTCTCCAAGGATACTGTATCATTCCGATGCGACGTTATTCGACCAGGGTGCGCTGTCCCAAAGGCATGAAAGCTGTCACGCTTGACATCATCTGAGCCGTGTATGCTTCCAAATTTAAAAATTGAATGCCATGCCTATATCGTGCATCTGTGTGTAAGTCCAAGGGCGATGCCCATCCACTCTTAACGTTTTTCCAATCGGTTGTGTTGTTCAAGGTTACAATGGCATGTCACCCAGATGTCTCATCCGATCGTGTGTATGGGGGTGTGGGTAAGAGTGGGGCAATGGACCAAAGCACGCTATTTCAAATTTCATCCTCACATTTCATCATCCGACTGTATTGATTGTTATGACATGCCTAACGTCGTTTGACCGTGTGTGTTTCCCAAGGGATTTAATGTCATGCAACGCCGATTGGTGTCATCCATCCGTTGTGTGTTATCAAGGGCTATGATTACCTGCCACGCCGAAGTGGTCCAATCTTGTGTGTGATTCCAAGTCGATGATGGCATCCACATCCCGACCGTAGTCGCAAACCGTATGTACTTTCAAAAGGCGATGAAGGCATGCCACAATCGGCTTCGTCGGACATGGGTGTTTGTCAAATGGCAAAGATGGACATCCACACATAATTGTTGACGTGTGCTGTCCAAGTCTATGAGTTCTCCAACGCACACCCACTTCATTCTATAGAGTTTGTTTTCAAATGGCACGCAGGCATACCCCGCTCGACATTGTCTGCCCGGTGTGTGCTTCTCCAAGGGCCTTATGGCATGCCATCGCCTAACTTCATTGCGACCATGTGTCCTTCCAAGGTCTATGATTTCAGTTAATGGCCCCACATGTTACGACCATATGTGTTGTACAAGGACCATAATAGGAACCACGGTTCCGCCGTCGTCCGATCGTGTTAAATGCATCCAAGGGCTAGAATGCTTGCCAACGCCATTGCGTTGTTAAATACGTGTGCTGTGTCCCAGGTCCATTTGGCATGCCCCCGCCGACGTCAATTTGTGTGTGTTGCTGTCCAAAGGTTTTGGTGGCAAATTTCCGACCGTGTCCATATCCATCCCCACCGACCGTGTGGTTCTTTCCAAGGTCTACTTATGCATGGCACCGCCAGACTTCATAAGACACCGTGTGTGTTTGAGAGGGCCAATAAGGGCCTTCGTCGTTCCTGATGTCTCTCCATCCAAGCATGTGTGCTTTCTAAGGGATATGCTATAATGCCCTCTGCAGTCGTCTGACCGTGTGGGTGCTTCTAAGGGCTTACGCGGAATGCAATGCCCAACTTCATCTTACCTTTTTGCGGGTTCGCAAGGGAGATAATGGGCATGCCACGACACAATTTCATCTTGGTTTGTGTGTGCGGTAAAGGGAGATGATGGCATGCCCATTTCGACGGTGTTCATTGTGTGTGCGCGGCAAGTTTCTATGGCAGGCCCTTGCCACTTTTCCAAGTCGTCCGATCGTGTGTGTTGTCCAGGGTCTATGATGGCAGGCCACACCTGATGTTGTCCCATCGTGTGTGCTGTCCAAGGTCTATAATGACGGGCCAGTCCCTACGTCGTTCGATTGTGTGTCTTTTCAAATGGCAATGATGAAATTCCATGCCCGATTTCATCCGACCGTATGTGTTGTCAATGGGGGATGATGGCATTCCCAGCCCGACATAATCCGTTTGTGTGTGCAGTCCAAGCGAAATGATTGCATTAATCAGCCGACATCGTCCAACGGTGTGTGCTGTCCAAGATCAATGAATAATGCAATGCCCGATGTCGCCCGATCGTGTTAGCTTTTCAAAGGCGATGATCGCATGCCACAACCGACATCATCCGTATGTGCATGCAGTCCAAGGGCGATGATGGCATGCCATTGCCGACATCATCATAACGTGTGTGTTATGCGGTTCTGCAAGGGCCTATGATTTTATAAATAACCGACTCACTACTCCCGACCTCTCCCGGACGTGGTTGTCCACAAAGGGCCATGATGGCATGCAACGCCCAATGTCGTTTCACCGTGTGTGCTTTCCAAGGGATATGATATCATGCCACGCCCGATGTTATCCAACCCTGTGTGTTGTTCAAAGGATATGATGACATGCCACGCCCGAAGTGGTCCAATCGTGTGTGTTGTCCAAGTGCTATGATGGCATGCCACGCCCGACTTCGTCCGTATGTGTGTAGTACAAGGATGATGATGCCATGTAACGCCAGACACCGTTAAACCGTGTGTGCTGTCCAAGGGCTATGATTACCACCCACGCTTGAAGAAGTCTCCAATTGGGGGGGGGGGTTTGTGTCTCTCAAGGGTTATAATGGCATCCACCAGACGTGCCATCCGTCGTGTAATTTACAAAGGTCAATGACTAAAAGACCACTCCTAATTCATGAATACCGTAATTGTTTATCCTAGGGAGAATATCACATGCCACACTTACATTAATCCCATTTGTGTGTGCAGGTCCAAGGTTATGATTGCATTTCGTTAACGTTCGACGTTGTCCGACCATGTGTGCTATCCTAGGGCCATGATTGCTTGCCACGCCAGATGACGTCCGACCATGTAAGGGTTGTGATGTCAGGCCACGCTCTACGTTGTCGAACTGTGTGTGTTGTCCAAGAGCTATGATGGCATATCGCGTCCGATGTCGTTTGATAGTGTGTCTTCTCAAACGACAAAGATGGAATTCCACACCAAATTTCATTCGATAGTGTGAATTGTCTAAGGGCTATGATGGCATTCCACGCCCGACGTCGTCCGTGTGCGTGCGCATTCTAAGGGCGATTATATCACGCCACGCCTAATGTAGTTCGATCGTATTCTTTCGAAGGCTATTCTGGCGTTCTAATGCCCTGAAGTGTTCCCACCACCATGAGTGTATTTAGGGCTATGACGGCATTCCCACACTTCCAAACGCCCACCTCTCAGTCTATGTGGGTGCTTTCCAAGGCTTTATGATTGCAGTCCCACTCCCGACATCGTCCATATGTGTTGTGCACCATCAATCAAAAGTCGATGATGGCATTCCACGTCCTACAATGAACACCTGCGGTTCGATCCAAGGCCATAGTTTTCATCCAAGACACACTCTATTTCGTTCGACCAATGTGTTTTTCCCTTTCCAAGTGCTATGATGGCATGCTACGCACTCGCTAACTTCTACGCCGCGACTTCATCCGACCATGCTGTGGGCAGCCAAATGCGATTATGTGGCATTCCACGCTCAGTCATCAAACTATTTGTTTTGTCCCATTTATATTCTCCGCTTTTCCCCGCCTTACACTGTCCCCGATTTACCGTTTTTTTTGCTTTCCCCACTTCTATGATGGCATGCCACGCGTGACATCATCTGATCGTGTATGCTTTCAAAAGTCAAAGATGGAATGCTAGGCTATACATCGTCCATCTGTGTGTGCAGTTGAAAGGCGATGACCAGCCACGCTTGAAGTCCTCCAATCCTTTGTGTTGTCCCAGGGTTATAATGATATGCCACGCCAGACGTCATTGGATCGTGTGTATTGTCAAAGGACAATGACCAAAAGCCACGTCTAATTTCGTTCTAAAAAAACGATTTTGTTTGTTTTAAGGGAGATGAAACATTCCATCATACACCTGACTAAGCTTTCATGGTTGTGCTAGTCGCAGGGCTCGTTGTCATGCCATCCCACATTTCGCCTATATGTGTGTGCCTTCCAAGGGCAATGATTGCATGCACGTCGCTTCGACAAATCGTCCAAAACAAACTTGCATTCATTTTTCAAGGGAACATAATGTCAAAACACGCCTCTATTTTCTCCGCCATATGTGTTTTACATGGTGCTCTGATTAGCATGATACTCCGACGTCCGTTCCGACATCTGGCATGTCCGAGATGATGGCATGCCACGCTCGACGTCATTCAACCATGTGTTTTGTCCAAGGGATACTCTAGATTTCCACGCCCGACATTGTCCGTCTGTGTGTGCTGTCCAAAGGCAATGATGGCATGCCACACGTGACATCATCTGATCGTGTATGCTTTCCAAAGGCGAAGATGGAATGCCAGGCCGCTACAAGACAGATACAGTCGTCCATGCAGTGTGGCATTCCAAGTTGATTACCACGCCAGCCCGCTGGAAGTCCTCAATCATGTTTGTGGATGTTCAAGGGTTATAATGGCTTGCCACGTCAGACATCGTATGATCGTGTACATTGTCAAAGGACAATGACAAAAACCCACGCCTAATTTCGTCCGACCGTATATGTTGTCCAAGAGGGATGATTACTTTCCACGCCTGACATAATTCAATTTCATTCGTGTGTGCATTCGTCATGGTCGAGATGGCATTCACGCTCCCACATCGTCCGAGTCGTTTTTTCTTTCCTAGACATTATTTCCTTCCACTCCCTCTGTCCTCGCGCCCCTATTCTTCTTTCCAATGGCTAGCATGTGGAAGCCACGCCCGACTTTGTTTAACTATTGTGTTGTGTCCGACCTATGATGGCATTCCACACCCGATGTCGTTTGAACAGTGTGTCTTCTAAAAACTGGAATGATTGGAATGCTACACAGCCCACCCGATTTCGTCCGAGCTATTGTGTTTTCAAGGAGGATGAGGCATGCACATACCCGATGTTCCGCTGACCATGTGTGCTGCTATGGGCCTACTCTGGATTCAACCTCCGACATCTGTGTGATCGTGTGTGTAGTACAAGAAAGATTGTGGCATGCTACACTAGAGATTGTCTTATCATTTGTTCTTTTCAAAGGCGATGATGGAATGTCAGGACGAACATCGTCCATTTGTGTGTGCAGTCAAAGGGCGATTATGGCACGGCACATCTGAAGTCGATTGACTGTGTGTGCTATCTAAGTCTATGATAACATGCTAAGCCCAACGTTGTTCAACCGTGTGTGATGTCCAACGGCTATGATGGCGTGCAATGATCGATGTTGTCAGACCATGTGTGCTGCTCAAGATCTATAATGACATGCCATGCCCAACGTCTTCAAACCATGTGTGTTATCCAAAGACTATGATGGCATGCCACGACCGATGTTGTCCGACTGTACGTGTTTCCTCTCAAAAGGGATACGTGTGCATGCTATCTTTGACTTGATTTCGATCTGTGTGCTTTTAGACGCTGATGGCAATCCAACGCCAACTCGTCCAATGTGTGTGCATTCCAGAGGCGATGATTGTCATGCCATTCCGAACATCGTTCCAAGGCCGTGATTCGGGTTTAAAAGGACCATAATGTCAAACCACGCTCTATTTCGTCCGACCATATGGGTTTTCCAAGGGCTATGATGGCATGATACTCCTGACGCCGTCCGACTTTCTGTGCAGTACAATGTCGATGATGGCATGCCATACTTGACGTTATCCAACCATGTGTGTTTTCCAAGGGATACTCTAGATTTCCACGCCCGACGTTGTCCGACCGTGTGTGAAGTCCAAAGGTGATGATCTCATGCCACGCGTGACATCATCTGATCGTGTATGCTTTCCAAAGGAGAAGATGGAATGCCATCCCTACATCGTCTATCTTTGTGGGCAGTCCAAGGGCGATTACTAGCAACGCTTAAAGTCCTCAAATCTTTTGTGATGTTCAAGGGTTATAATTGCTTGCCACGCCAGACGTCGTCTGATCGTGTACATTGTCAAAGGATAATGACAAAAAACCAATCTTAATTTCATCCGACCGTGTGGGTTGTCCAAGGGCCATGATGGCATTCCACGCCCGACGTCGTTCGTGTGTATGTTCGGTACAAGGGCGATGATGGCATGCCCAAACGCCGACCCTCGTCCTTCTTTTTGTTACTGTCGAGGCTATATGACCTACCCCACGGGCCCAATCTTTTCCAATAATGTGTGCTTTCCAAGGGATATGATGTCATTCCACTCACAACATCGTCTGACCGTGTGTCTTTTCAAAGGGTAATGATGAAATTTCACACCCAATTTCTATGTGTTGTCTTAGAGGGATGATGGCATTCCAAGCCCGACATAGTCTGTTAGGCTGTGCAGTCCAAGGAGATAGGGAATTCATTTCATCTCCCGACATGTCCATACTGGTGTGGTGAATGTCCCAGAGACATGAAGCATTGCATGCCGCCGACGTTGTTGATTGTTTGTTTCTTTCCAACGGCTATGATGGCAGCCACACCCAAACATCGTCCCATATGTGTTGCGCAGGTCCCAAGGTCGATGATGGAATGCTATTGCCCGACAATCATTCCCAACGTGTATGCTATCCAAGGGCTAGGATGTATCCCATGCCCAACGGTGCCCAGAACCGTGTGGTCCTATCCGAATGGCCATGGATGGTAATGCCACGGCCCACTGCTCTGACTTTTTGCTTTTCCAAGGTACTCGGCATGCTTAACAACATGACTTTCTTTCTTGAACTGTTGGTTGTCCAAGCCCGACAATGGCATGTTCAATGCCTGACGAGGCCAAACCAGTGTGTTTGGTCTAAGGAGAAGATGGCATGCCATGCCCGACATTGTTCATCTGTTGTGTCATTACAAGGGCGATATGTGCATGACCAGGACTGACATCGTTCGATCGTTGGTTTTGTCCAATGACTATGATGATATGTCACACCAGACATCGTCCCACCGTGTGTGCTGTCCAAGGGCTATGATTGCATGCCACACCCAACGTCGTTTGATCGTGTGCACTTTCCAAGAAATATAATTTCATGCCATACCTGATTTCATCAAACAATGTGTGTTGTCAAAGGTCAATGATGACATGCCACGCCCGAAGTCTTCCAATCGTGTGTGCTGTCCAAGGGATATGATGGTATGCCTCACCCGACGTCGTCCGATCGTTTGTTTTATCAAAGTGAATGATGGATGCTACACTTTATTTCGTCCGACCGTTTGTGTTATCTAAGGGCTATGATGGCATGCCTCGCCCGATGTTTTCCGACCGCGTGTGGTTTCCAAGGCTACGTGGCATGCCAAGCTTGACTTCGTTTAATCGTGTGTGTTTTCCAAGAGCGATGATGTCATGCCACGGTCTCCCACATCGTCCATCATTTTGTTGCATTCCAAGGAGATGCTGGCAGGCCACGTCCAATCGTCCACCGGCGTTCGGTGTCCAATGGGTCCTAAATGTGAAGCCACGTTCTAGTTCATTTACCAAGATACCGGGAGAGCGGTGGTATGGATATGTGTTTTTCCCAAGGGAATATATGAAATCACTCCCGACCTGTCCCAGTCTCGAAATGTCTGTGCATTTCAAGGGCGATGATGGCATGCCACGCTCGAGTCATTCAACCATGTGTGCTATCCAAGGGATACTTTGTCTTTCCACGCCCGACGTTGTCCGACCGTGTGTGCAGTCCAAAGGCGATGATGGCATACCATGCGTGATTTCATCTGATCGTATATGCTTTCTAAAGAGGAAGATGGAATGCCAGGCCCTACATTGTCCATCTGTGTATGCAGTCCAAAGGCGATAAATAGCCACGCTTGAAATCCAACAATCGTTTGTGCTGTCCAAGGGTTATAATTGCATTCCACACCAGAAGTAGTCCGATCGTGTGTATTGTCAAAGGGCAATGACCAAAAGCGACGCCTAATTTCGTCCGACCTGTATGTTGTTTGTCCAAGGGAGAATGATTACAATGCCACACCGGCATAATTCCGTTTGTGTGTGCTTCCAAATGGCACTGATTGACTTCAAAACGCTATCCTTCATCTGACCGTGTTTGCTTCTCCGGGGACATGATGGCATGCCAACTCCGAATGTCGTCCGACGCATGTATGCTTTCAAGTCTAATGATGTCCAGGTCCCGGGCCACCGCAGCCGCTGTCTAACTATGTGGTGTTTTGTCTAATAGCTTGCTTGGCATGCCCACTGATTGGTTTACAGTGTGTTTCTCAAAAAAACTGCATGATGGAATTCCATCACAGCCCAATTTTGGTCCGATCGTCTGTGTTTCAAAGGGCTATGTTGGCATTCCACGCCCGACGTCGTCCCTGTGTATGTGCAATACAAAGGAGATTATGGCATGCCAAACCAGACGTCGTTTGTATGTGTGTGTTGTCCAAGGGCTATAATGACTTGGCCATACCCCGAATTCGTCCTAACCTTTGGGTTGTCCAAGGGCTATGATGGCATGCCACACCCGACGTTGTCTGATTGTGTGTCTTATTATCAAAGGGAAGATTGAAATTCTGCCATGCTGCCAACTTTCATCCCGACCAGTATGTTTTCCTATGTGAAGATGATGGCATTCAAGCTAGACTGTCCATGTCGGTGTGTGGATTCCAAGCGATGAATGGAATTCAGTCATCGCACTACAACTCGTCCAACTTTGTGTGATGTCTTAGGCATGAATGCAATTGCATGCCCGAGACTGGTTGATTTGTTGTTGCCTTTTACAAAAGTGATGATTGCATGCAACACCCAACACCCGATCGTCGTATGTTGTGTGCAGTCCAAAGGCGATGATGGAATTCAATTGCCAAAATCATCCCAACGTGTGTGCTATACAAGGACTAGGATGTTATCCCATGCCCGACGTTGCATGACGATGTTTCCTATCCAAGGGTTGTAATGGCATGTCACGCCCTACGTCATCTAATTGTTTTCTTTCAAGGGGCTACGCGGGCATGCCACATCTTGAATTTGTTCAACTGTGTGTGCTGTCCAAGAGCAACGATGGCATGCCATGCTCGACATTGTTCATTCATGTGTGCAGTACAAGGGCGATGATGGCGTACAAAGACCGATGTTGTTCGATCGTGTGTGTTGTCCAATGACTATGATGATATGTCACACCAGATATCGTCCGACCGTGTGTGCTCCCAAGGGCTTTGAATGCATGCCACATCCCACGTCGTTTGACCGTGTGTTCTTTTCAAGGGATATAATGTCATGCAACGCCCGATTTCATCCAAGCGAGTGTGTTGTCCAAGGTCTATGATAACCTGCCACGCCCAAAGTCTTCCAATAGTGTATGTTGTTGAAGGGATATGATGGCATGCCACACCCGATGTTGTCCGATCGTGTTTCTTGTCAAAGTGCAACGATGGAATGCAACACCCGATTTCATCCGACCATTTCTGTTGTCCATGGGGGATGATGGCACGCCACGTAAGACATAGTCCGATCGTGTGTATTGTCAAAGGGCAATGACTAAAAGCGACGCCTAATTTCGTCCGACCGTATGTGTTGTCCAAGGGAGATGATTACATGCCACACCTAACATAATCCGTTTGTGTGTGCAGTCAAGTGCACGATGGATTCAACGCTAGAACTCCTTTCAGCCTGAACCGTGTGGCTCTCCTAGGGACATGATGGCATGCCCACTCCCGATGTGCGTCGACATGTATGCTTTCCAGGTCTATGATTCGTCACGCCAGAACGCTGTCCCGACCCAACTATTGTTGGTTTTTTTCTAAGAGGCTATGCTTGGCATGCCACACCTGATGTGGTTTGACAGTGTGTCTTCTCAAACGGCAATGATGGAATGCCACACCCGATTTTGTCCGATCGTCTGTGTTATCAAAGGGCTATGATGGCATTCCACGCCCGACGTCGTCCCTGTGTATGTGCAATACAAAGGAGATTATGGCATGCCAAACCAGACGTCGTTTGTATGTGTGTGTTGTCCAAGGGCTATAATGACTTGCCACGCCCGAAGTCGTCCAACCATTTGTGTTGTCCAAGGGCTATGATGGCATGCCACACCCGACGTTGTCTGATTGTGTGTCTTATCAAAGGGAAATGATGAAATGCCACTCCAAATTTCATCCGACCGTATGTGTTTTCCTAGGGAGATGATGGCATTCCAAGCCAGACATAGTCCATTCGTGTGTGGAGTCCAAGGGCGATGATGGAATTCATCGCCTGACATCGTCCAACGGTGTGTGATGTCTTAGAGCCATGAATGAATTGCATGCCCGACGGCGTTGATTGTTTGTGCTTTACAAAGGTGATGATGGCATGCAACACCCGACATCGTCCGTATTTGTGTGCAGTCCAAGGGCGATGATGGAATTTCATTGCCAAAATCATCCCAACGTGTGTGCTATCCAAGGACTAGGATGTTATCCCATGCCCGACGTTGCATGACAATGTTTCCTATCCAAGGGTTGTAATGGCATGTCACGTCCTACGTCATCTAATTGTTTTCTTTCAAGGGGCTACGCGGGCATGCCACATCTTGAATTTGTTCAACTGTGTGTGCTGTCCAAGAGCAATGATGGCATGCCATGCTTGACATTGTTCATTCGTGTGTGCAGTACAAGGGCGATGATGGCGTACAAAGACCGATGTTGTTCGATCGTGTGTGTTGTCCAATGACTTAGATATATGTCACACACAGATATCGTCCGACCTGGTGTGCTCTCCAGGCTTTGAATGCATGCCACATCCCACGTCGTTTGACCGTGTGTTCTTTTCAAGGGATATAATGTCATGCAACGCCCGATTTCATCCAAGCGAGTGTGTTGTCCAAGGTCTATGATAACCTGCCACGCCAAAGTCTTCCAATCGTGTATGTTGTCGAAGGGATATGATGGCATGCCACACCCGATGTCGTCCGATCGTGTGTCTTGTCAAAGTGCAACGATGGAATGCCACACCCGATTTCATCCGACCATTTGTGTTGTCCATGGGGGATGATGGCATGCCACGTCGGACATAGTCCGTTCATGTGTGCCGTCCAAGGGCGATGATGACATTCAACCCTGAGATCATCTGACCATGTGTGTTGTCCAAGGGCCTAGATTGTATGCCACTCTCAACATCGTCCGACCGTGTGTGCTTTCCAAAGGCGATGATTTCATGCCACGCCTTACATGTCTGTCTGTGTGTGCAGTCCGATAGAGATGATGGCACTCCATGCCCGACGTCATCTGACCGTGTGTACGATTCAACGGTTAGGATTCATGCCATGCCCGACGTCCTCTGATCGTGTGTCCTATCCAAGGGCCATGATGGCATGCCATGCCTGACGTTATCTGACTTTATGTCCTATCCAAAGGTAATGATGACATTCCAAGTCCGACATTGCTGACCGTGACTGCGGTCTAAGGGCCAAAATGATAAGCCACGCCCTCCGTCGTTCGATCATATGTATTTTCCAAGGGCTATGATTGCATGCTACGTCCGACATAATCTATCTGTGTGTGCAGTCCAAGTGTGAAGATGGCATGCCACACCCGACGTCGTCCGACCGTGTTAGCTGTCCAAGGGCTACTTTGGCATTCCACGATCGATGTCGTCCGATCGTGTGTGCAATCCAAAGGCGATGATGGCATGCCACGTCTGACGTCGACAAATCATTTATGTTATCGAAGGGCCATAATGGCAAGACACACCTTATGTCGTCCGACCATGTGCGTTTTCCATGGGGTATTATGGCATGCTACGCTTGACGTGGTCCGACTTTATGTGTAGTCCAAGGGCGATGATGACATGCAACCTACGACATCATCCGACCGTGTGTGCTATCCAAGGGATACTCTTGCATTCTAATCCTGACGTCGTCCGACTATTTGTGCTGTCAAAGGGCTATGATGGCATGCCACGCCCAACGTCGTTCGACCGTGTGTGCTGTCCAAGTGCTAATAAGGCATTCCATGCCACACGTCGTCTGATCGTGTGTGTAGTCAAGGGAGATGATGGCTACCACACCCGATATCGTCTTACCATGTGTGCTGTCAAAGGTCTATGATGGCATGGCACGCCCGACGTCGTCTGGTCGTGTGTGTTGTCCAAGTGCTATAATGGCATGCCACGCCCGACTTTGTCTATGTGTGTGCAGTAGAAGGACGATGACGGCATGTCACGCCCGACGTCGTTAAGCCGTGTGTGCTGTGATGAACACCCACGCTTGAAGTCCTCCAATTGTTTGTGTTCTTCAAGGGTTATAATGTCATGCCACGCCAAAAGTCGTCCGATCGTGTGTATTATCAAACGGCAATGACCAAAAGCCACGCCTAATTTCATCCGACCGTATATGTTATCCAAGGGAGATTATCACATGCCACACCTGACATAATCCGTTCGTGCGTGCAGTCCAAGGGCGATGATGGTATTCTACGCTCGACGTTGTCCGACCATGTGTGCTATCCTAGGGCCATGATTGCATGCCACGCTCAATGTCGTCCGACCATGTATGCTTTCCAAGGGTTGTGATGTCAGGCCACGCCCGACGCTGTCGAACTGTGTGTGTTGTCCAAGAGCTATGATGGCATGCCGCGTCCAATGTCGTTTGGTAGTGTGTCTTCTCAAACGACAATGATGGAATGCCACACACTACATAAAATCTACATTACCAAATAATCTCGATACAGTGATGCGTTATAACTTTTGTACTATGGCTATGATCAAGAGTTCGTCTATTTCACAGCCCGAACAAATTGGTGAATGGTTTCTGTCTGTGTTCTGATGATTCTGCATTCTAAGGCGTGATGATGAGATCATGCCCACGCCTAGTGTCGTTTTCGATAAATTACTGTGTGTGTCTAGCACGAAGGGTCTATACTTCTGCATTAACTTCCATTACCCGAACGTTTGTTATGCACTGAGAAACCCCATGAGTGTATTATTCTATACTAAGGGTCGAGTTGATATGCAAAAGTTCCACGCAGAACCAACACGTCCAAGTAAAGTGATAGTAGACTTCCAATTACCATAAAGTGTTAATGAATTAGCATGCATCACCCCGTACACTACATTTCAGTAATGCTTTTGTGTCTATTCAGTGAGGGCTGATAATGGCATGCACAGTCACCTACAAAAGATCAGCAGTCATATCCTGTAAAATCTTAACTACTCGGAATACCAAGGCCCATAGGAAGTATCATGCTCACAAACAAAATGCGCCTATCTAGTCATCCTGACCTATATGTGCTATCCAAGGTACTATGATGGCATGCTACTCCCGACGTCGTCCGATCTTCTCACCTGTGCGAGTCCAAAGGAGCTGACTGATGGCAGGCCTCTTGATATCAATAACAACGCTCGTTCTTAGCGCGATTATGTCATCAAACCTTATGTGTGTTTCCAAGTCTGGATATTCTAGCTTTCCCATGCTGCCATCTCTGTAGCGACCGTCCGACATGAGCTGATGCCTGTCTGACAACCTAGGCAATGATGACTATCGCACACGCGTTATGACATCATCTTCCGATCGTGATCTATGCTTTACATAAGGTAAAATAATGGAATAGTCACTAGGTCTACGTACAGCTAACGATAACAGAGACAACATCGTCATCTGTATAGTATTGCTCAAAGGCGCCAATGACGCATAAGTGCGACACCCTACTTTCACATCAATGTCGTGTAAAATCCCATCATCATGTTTTGAGAGAGACGTCTCTTGCAGAACTGTTTGTTCTCAGTATTTTCGATCACAGTATTTGGTGTCTATCCAAGGTAGTATTAATTACGCTATGCCACACTTTAGGACCTATGACATCATCCGAGTTAATTGATCGTATTGCAGCGCACAGGTAAGCAATACATCTATCAGACATGCCATGATTTCCTTCGTGCAATCAGCCCCTTTGTGTACTCTTAGTGGACATTCCTGGGCAATGATGGCATGCCACACATCCGACAGTCGCTACCATACATCGCCAACCCGTCGGCATTCGTAGTTCTAGGCGCCTATTGCTCTAAGCCACGCTCTATGTTTCGTCCGCCATATGTGTTTTTCCTCCTGGGCTATGATGGCATGATACTCCTCGACTGTCGTCTCTATTCTGTCTGTGCAGTCCCAAGGTCGCTGATGGCATTGCCTACTCTCGACGTATTAAACCAATAATTTGTTGGTGCTGTTCCGGGATACTCACGATTCCTTCCACGGTTTCCGATCGTTGTCCCGTCCGTGTGTGCTGCTCCAAAGGCTAATGAGTGGCAATGCCACATCGTGACTTCATCCTGATTTATGTATTCTTTTCAAAAAGGCGAAGATGGAATTCC